>CM021109.1:254635219-254657994 GCA_007115665.2 Sequoiadendron giganteum | reverse complement strand
CCCTCTCCCACTCTCTCCCACCCTCTCTCCCACTCTCTCTCACTCTCTCTGGCCCTCTCCCACTCTCTCCCACTCTCTCCCACCCTCTCTCCCACTCTCTCTCACTCTCTCGCACCCTCTCCCAATATCTCCCACCCTCTCTCCCAATCTCTCCCACCCTCTCCCACTCTCCTTACCTCTCTCGCCCTCTCTCCTACTCTCTCTCACCCTCTCCCACTCTCTCTCATTCTCTTTCCCAATCTCTCCCACTCTCCCCACTCTCTCCCCAACTCTCTCTGGCTCTCTCTCACCCTCTCTCCCACCCTCTCTCCCACTCTCTCCCACCCTCTCTCCAACTCTCTCCCACTCTCCCACTCTCTCTCTCCCTCTCTCTCCCTCTCTCCCACTCTCCCACCATCTCCTGTCTCTCTCACCCTCTCCACTCTCTCCCTCTCTCCCACCCCTCTCCCACCCTCCCACCCCTCCCCACCATCCTCCCCACCATATCTCCCAGACCCTCTCCCCGCTTCCCTCTCCCACCTCTCCCACCCTCCCCACCTCTCCCAACTCCTTCCCACCTCTCCCACCCCTCCCACCCTCTCCCATCCTCCCACCGCCGCACCCCTCTCTCCCCCACCTCTCACTCCTCCCACCCTCTCCCCACCCTCTCTCCAACCTCTCCCACCCTCCCACCCCTCCCCACACTTTTCACCACCTCCCACCTCTTCCATGCCTCCCACACCCCCAACTCTCCATACCTCTCACCTCACCTCTCCCACCCCTCCCTCCATCCCACCCTCCACCCCTCTCCCACCCCTCCCCAACCTCCCCCCACCCTCCCCACCTCTCCTCCCACACCTCACATCCCTCCCACCCCTCCCCACCCCATCTTCCACCTCCCCACCTTCCAATCTCTTCTCACCTCCCACTCTCTTCCCCCTCTTCCACTCTCACACCCCTTTCCCACCCTCCCACCTCCCCACCCTCCCCACCTCCCAACCCTCTCCCACCCTCCCCACCTTCTCTCTCCCCAGCACCCTTTCTCCCACCCTCTCACACCCTTTCCTACTCTCCCACTCTCTCCCACTCTCCCAACCTCTCTCCCACCCTCTCCCACCCTCTCTCCCACCCTTTCTCCCACTCTCTCCCACCGTCTCCTTGTTCACTTCATCTATGGAATTTGTCCTTGATGTCAAAACTGCCCTAGGTTGGTTCCTTGGAATAATTTCCCAATCTGGTCTTATTATGGCATTTGATTGATATAGTTTCTATCTAGTATTCATCTGACGTTGGCATATTTAATTCAGGTTGATTATTTAAGGGCTTTATCACTATTGTGATTATGGATTTATGAATTTTACATGAAATCGGTCTTTATCTCTTCACAAAGTTTTGGATACCATTGGACATATTATATGGTACTGGATATCAATGAAGTGGAAATTTGGTTTTGGTCATAGGTAAATAAATTGATAATTCTATTTTCATATGGTATTAAGTTTATGGAATGGGTGTAAGGCTTAATAAAATCAACATATATATCAGCCTATATTACAATGAAATTCTAAGGTGGCAATCAAATTTGATATTTATTGGATATCTTTTGGCTTTGGATATTATTTGGCACTCTATATTGTAGTGCAATTTATATTTCCATCAGGTCTCATCATGGTTAATTAACATGGCTTCAAAGGCCTTCAGTAGGTAAAATAATTGGTAAGGCCGTGAACATTAATGTTCCTTACCGTGGTATCGTTGGCAGTTAAGCCAATGACCACGGTAGTGTGGTGGAAACTGCCAGCAACAAGCAGAACAAATACCTCTACACTGCACATTGCTAGGATGTTAACCATGGTAATGTGGTGTAAATAGTCAGTGGAAAGCAAAAAGGTACCGCTATACCATGAGAAGTCTAAATTTTGACCGCGGTAGTGCGTTGAGCTATTAGCGGCAAGTAGACAACTACCACTACACCATGAACTGTCAGAAACTTAACTGAGGTAATGCAGTGGAAATGGCTAGAGGTAAGCAAGACTGCTACCATTGTACCATGGGTAGTTCAAAGTGAGACCATGGTTGGGCAGTAAAGGAAGTAGTAACAGTTAGTTTTAGTCACCACTATACCGCGGGTTGTCCAAAGGAAGACCACGGTTGTGCGGTAAGGAAGCAGATTTCAAAGTCTATTAATGAATTTTTGATAAATTAATGTTTTTCCTCTCGGACTCCAAATGACTATCATTCTTTGTAAAGGATTACAATGTGTTTTGGAAGCTTGGTCATTATTTCACTTCTCTTGTTCAGAGGGTTTGGAACCCTAGTCTAGCTGCCACCATGGAATCTCTCTCTCGATCATTTACTGTGCATATTGTTGGTTTACAGACAACATATAAGAAAGATTGAAAGACCATGACAATGTTCAATTCCATGTCAGTCTCCTACCATTGGGGAAGAGCTTGAATAAGTGAGAAGCTCGGGCTGTTAAGCTAGTTTGGAGTTCTAGTAAAATTTCTACATGCAACATCTATTTCGATATTCTTAGGTATTCATTTTTTCAATTGGTTTGCAGAACCATTACTTCTAAATGGAAGGTGAAAATTGGTTAAATCTTTTCTTGGTCAGAACTAAAAATATTGCATATATTTTTAACTGCAATTTACAATAGATTTATCATATCAATTTTATGAAATAGTTATATTTGTTTTGGGGAAATGATGATGACTTTGAATCTATTTAGTCTCTTACCTCGATTCTTTCATAACGGTTATTGGATGCATCATTCTAAACTTTTGGTTACATTGCATTGGAGTTATTGGTTACACTGCTATTGCAGTTGTTTTTGTTTTCGAGGGTATTATTCATGAATTTCATACATGCTTTAATGATTCTTGGTTTTAGCACTACTTGTGCAAGCCGTTTGATAGGATAGGTTTTAGTCTACCTTCTAAATTTGTATAATGCTTGGATATTCTTGTGAGAAGAACTTCTTCATATTGATCTTTCACATATGGACACTGCAACACATGGCATTTTTGGTCGATTGAAGGTTTGGTAACCTGATAATCATCATTGTTTTGTTCTCTGATATAGAAAAAAAAGCAACTATTGTAACCTTCTTTGATTGTAATGATGACATCTATAATCTAAAGAAAACGAAGAGATTAGGGCTCTAATATAAAGGAAAAACAAAAAGAGAAAAATGTGGTTAACTGGTTTTCTATGACAATCCATGAAAAGAGTATAAAAATAGAAAGTGAGAGAAGAATAAAGTGTGAAGAACAATGAGAAATGTATGAAACAAAAAGGGAAAAACTAGTGTGAATAATACATAGTGAGTGTATTTGAAAAATGTTGAGCTCTGAGATTGAAAATATGAAATATGAGTTGATAATCAAGCTAACTTAAGGCTTGACAATGCCTGAAATTCTAAAGGTTCATTTTTGGAACTTTGAGGATTTAAGATATTGTTTGTCAAGAGGCACTTGATAGCTAAGAGAGAAACAAAGAGATCCTCTGTATTATTGTATACTGAAAATAGAAAAGGGGTTGGTGCTCCTTGAGATTTGTGTCTCTAAATGAGGGGTTGGTGCTCCTTGAGATTGGTGTCTCTAAATGAGGAGTTGGTGTTCAAAAATTTGTAAGCAGTGGTTTTGAAATTAAGCCAATAAGGCAGTTTAGGAGTGTTTTTTCTACCCCAGGAGGTTTTTCCACTTGGAAATTTTTGTGTCTCTCATTTGTATGATTTATGTCTATATTGCATAATATTTATTTTTGTCATTTATGTTATGTTTCTGATTCAGTTGGTCGATGCTCTAATATCTAAAGGTTGTTTTGTTCAAGTCAGTCATGAAAATTTAAATTATGCAAATTAGATGCTAAAGGTCTTTCATAAAATGAATTTACATCTACATTCTGTGTTAATTGTTTGAGTGCTCAAAAGTTTGTCCAAAAGCAAGTCAAAGTTGCATTTTATGAAGTTTTATAGTTTTGTTCTTAAAGCACAACAAGATAGTTCATAAAGTTTTGATTGAACAATATCATATGATGATTTTAATATGGGTTTCAAATGTTAGTCAAGTCTCATGTCAATATGATCTAAAGTTTTAATGTTCACTTGCTTAATCAAATGTGTCTCTTTGGGTTAAATGAGTAAAATTTTCATTATGCTTTCAAAGTCAAAAGTTAAAATCACTCCACTCTGATTCACCTCCCCCTCTCAGAGTGAATCCACTTCCAACAAGTGGTATTAGAGCATAGGGTCCTACATTAGGTTTCATACCTAGTATTGATTCTGGTCTTGGAAGTCTATTTATGTGTGTCATGGAGCATTCATCATGGCTAAGTGCAAAAGGAATAAAGGTCAAAAGAAAGATACTTGTGTCAAGCAAACAATTGATAAATCAACCCCTACCAAGTCCAGTGAAGTTTTGTCTCGAGAATTACCCTTTCTAGTTAATACTAAAAGTGATCCTATAGTTGGTGAAGAAGATCACTTAGTAAGTGACTTTGAACAAGAATTTCATGAAAAGGATTTTGAAGGTGATGAGTCTGAAGTTGATTTAGAGGTAGAACTGATTGCTTCCTTATATGAGCTTAAGAGGATTAGAAAAGAAAATAAGGATCTTAAGGTACACTTACTAGAAAGTGTCAATATAAATAAAGTTGTAATACAAGATCATAATGATGATAAAAAGAATGAATGTCTAAAAATTGAAGGAGAAGTAGTTGCATTAAGAAAAGAGCTTGAAACTATTAAGGTTCAATTGGATAAAAATCATAAATTTGATTGCAGTACTAATTTATTGAATGAGATGATTGGTAGACAAAAGCGATTTAAAGATCCTACAGGAGTGGGATATGAGGCTGGACAAGGCTCTACAAAAGAATCTAAACATGATTCAATCTTTTCTACTGTAGATGTAAAGACGTTTATAGCCAATAATACACCAAGATTGAAAGTTGATCTTGATCACCATATTGTTGTTGCTCAGATAGAAGAAAAGTGGGTAGATGAAAAGACAAAAATACCATCAAGATCTCAGTTTATCAGGTACAACCACTCTCAATTTCATGGCTATTTTTATTGTTGTAATGATTATAGACATAGAGAAAGAAATTTTTGGATGAATATAACTCATAATTATGAGATATATGTCAAGAGAGGTTCATACAATGCACCTAGAAGAAATTATTCTCACTGTGGTCTAGACAACTCTATTATATGTTATAGGTGTAATGGGTTTGGACACAAAGCACTGTGGTGTAAGAAAAGTTTGATAAAGCCATATAGGGACTACATGTTCAAACAAAAGGAAAATAATACCTTGAGTAAGGAGAAGACAAATCCTATACAAGTATGGAGAAGAAAGAAAGAAAAGAAAAATGAAGAACTAAATCTTGTGCATGTTGCACAAGAATCATCTCTAAGCATTTGAAAGACAGTATGGAGATAGGGGGAGATGATTAATGCATTTCTGAATAATCCCCTTTGATATCAAATAATAGGTAGTAGAATCTTGTTGTTTCACAACCTATTTATCATCAAAATTCAAGACACGGATTGTTTTTATTGTCTATGTTGGGAATAATAGTGACAATGATTTGATGATAACTATCTTAATGCTATGGATCATTTATATCATCATTCTATTAGAAGATGTTTTCTCATATGAGTTGTTGTTGCAGCATGAAACCATATATAATAGCAACTTGATAAAATTTAGTGCCTTGATTTGTAACTGATGTTTCAACAATAGAGCATGTTAAGACAGTGATTTGTTTGATGTCAAAATTAAAAGTTTAGTAGAGGCAGTTAGTTGAAAAACATTAAATGGTAAATGCTGAAATCTGCAGTGTTGTGCTTGGAAATCATGAACAACATACTAAGTAGTTGCTATAAAATCAATGTTCTGGAGTTGTGGTTACTGGTGTATCATTTTTTGACATTGATTATGTTGAAACTCATATTTTCCATATGTTCATTACAAAAAGATATGCATTTGTGCATGGTAATTCATACTGGTAATAGTTTGTTTAGAGGTGACAATGGAGGATGATGTTTAATATGAACAAAAGGTGGAACAGTTGTTCCATGGTGTATAGTTTTGGAAATGAATCTTTGATAGATTGCTTGGATTGTTTCAGCCTAATGTTGTTCATATTTGCAGCCTTGTGATGTTGGTTTTTTCAGTCTATTTGGATTGCTCTTGATGTTAAACCCAAGTTTGATACATTTTCTTAGATTCATGACTTTAAGATGATATCCATTGGTACTCATGGTTGTTCAGGATCATGAATTCAGTTTATGTTACTGGTCATAGTTTTGCATGGGCGTGTATTTGTTTCAAGTACAATTGGTATAACAAGTGACCATGATATTAGTTCTTAAGAAGAGGATTCCTCTACATTCGCATCAAATCAAAGGTGCTTAAAATAATTGGTTCATTTCTTTGTATTCATTTTTTTTGTGATCATAATGGCTTATTGTATTGGGTCTATAATTTTTCGCTGCATTCTTGGTATATCTATAGCTGGGTATTGGTTAGTTGTATTTCATGGAGAAAATGGTTGTTGAATATCACATATTTCTTCCTTTGTCCTTGTGACAAAAAGGGGGTGAAATGGTGGTTTAGATGGCTCAAATTTTTTCCATCAAGGACAAAGGGGTTGTTTGTTGACTTCATCTATGGCTTTTGTCCTTGATGTCAAAACTGCCCTGGATTGGTGCCTTGGAATAATTTCTTAGCTTGATCTTATTATGGCATTTGATTAGCACAGTTGATATCTGGTATTCATCTGACATTGGCATATTTACTTCAGGTTGATTATTTAAGGGCTTGATCACAATTTTGATTATGGCTTTGTGAATTTTACATGAAATTGGTCTTTATCTCTTCACAAAGTTTTGGATACCATTGGACATATTATATAGCACTAGATATCAATGAGGTGGAAATTTGGTTTTGGTCATAGGTAAAAAAATTGGTAATTTTCTTTGCATATGGTATTGTGTTTATGGAATGGGTGTAAGGCTTACTAAAATCAACATGTATATCAACCTATATTACAATGACATTCTAAGATGGCAATCGACTTTGATATTTATTGGATATCTTTTGGCTTTGGATATTATTTGGCACTCTATATTGCAGTGCACTTTATATTTCTATTGGGTCTCATCATGGTTAATTAACATGGCTTAAAAGGCTATCAACACATAAAAGCATTGGTAAGGCTGCAAACATTAATGTGCCTTACCATGGTACTACTGGTAGTTAAGCTAGTGACCACAGTAGTACGGTGGAAACCGCCAGTGACAAGAAGAACAACTACCGCTACAACGCGAGCTATTAGAATGTTAAATGCGGTGTAAACAGTTAGCAGAAAGCATAAAGGTACTGCTATACCACGAGCAGTCTGATGTTTGACCGTGGTAGTGCGGTGAGAGCTATTAGTGGCAATTAGATAGCTACCGTTGCACCACGGACTATCAAAAACTTAACTGAGGTAACGTGGTGGAAATGGCTAGTGGTAAGAAAGACTGCTACCATTGTACCACAGGTAGTCTGAAGTGAGAACATGGTTGGGTGGTAAAGGAAGTGGTAACAATTAGTGTTAGTCACCATTGTACCATGGGTTGTCCGAAGGAAGACTACGGTTGTGTGGTAAGGAAGTGGGCTTCAAAGTCTATCAATGAATTTTTGATAAATTAATGTTTTTCCTCTTGGACTCCAAATGACTATCATTCTTTGCTAAGGATTACAATATGTTTTGGAAGCTTGGTCATTATTTCACTTCTTTTGTTTAGAGGGTTTGGAACCCTAGTCTCGACACCATCATGGAATCTCTCTCTCAATAATTTACTATGCATATTGTTGGTTTACTGACAACATATAAAAAATATTGAAAGACCATGACAATGGTCAATTCACCTGTCAGTCTCCTACCATCGAGTAAGAGCTCGGATAAGGGAGAAGTTCAGGCTACTAAGCTACTTTGAAGGTCTAGTAAAATTTCTACATGCAACATCTATTTTGATATTCTCAGGTATTCAGTTTTTCAATTGGTTTGCAGAACCATTACTTCTAAATGGAAGGTGAAAATTGGTTAAATCTTTTCTTGGTCAGAACTAAAAAGATTGCATATATTTTTAATTGCAATTTACAATAGTTTTTCATATCAGTTTTATGAAACAATAAAATTTGTTTTGGGGAAATGATGATGACTTCAAATTTTTTCAGTCTCTTACCTGGATTCTTCCATAATGGTTATTGGATGCATCATTCTAAAGTTTCGATTACATTTTATTGGAGTTATTGGTTACATTGTTGTTGCAGATGTTTTTATTTTCGAGGGTATTATTCATGAATTTCATGCATGCTTTAATGATTCTTGGTTCTAGCACTGCTTGTGTAGGTCGTTTGATAGGATAGGCTTCAGTTTGCCTTCTATATTTGCATAATGCTTGGATATTCCTATGAGAAGAACTTCTTCATATTGATCTTTCACACATGGACACTACAACACATGGAATTTTTGGTTGATTGAAGGTTTGGTAACCAGATAATCATCTTTGTTTTATTCTTTGATATAGAAAAACAAGAAACTATTGTAACCTTCCTTGATTGTAATGATAAAATCTATAATAAGAAGAAAACAGAGAGATTAGGGCTCTAATATAAAGGAAAAAAAAAAGAGAAAAATGTGGTTAACTAGTTTTCTATGACAATCCATGAAAAGAGTATAAAAATAGAAAGTGAGAGAAGAATAAAGTGTGAAGAACAATGAGAAATGTATGAAACAAAAAGGGAAAAACTACTCTGAATACTACACAGTGAGTGTATTGGAAAAATGTTGAGCTCTAAGATTGAAAATCTAAAATATGAGTTGATAATCAAGCTAACTTAAGGCCTGACAATGCCTGAAATTCTGAAGGTTCATGTTTGGAACTTTGAGGATTTTAGATATTGTATGTCAAGAGGCACTTGATAGTTAAGAGAGAAACATAGAGATCCTCAATATTATTTTATACTGAAAATAGAAAATGGGTTGGTGCTCCTTGAGATTGGTGTCTCTAAATGAGGGGTTGGTGCTCCTTGAGATTGGTGTCTCTAAATGAGGAGTTAGTGCTTAGAAATTTGTAAGCAGTGGTTTTGAGATTAAGCCAGTAAGGTAGTTTTTCTACCCCAGGAGGTTTTTCCACTCAGCAATTTTTGTGTCTCTCATTTGTATGATTTATGTCTATATTGCATAATATTTCTTTCAGTCATTTATGTTATGGTGTTGATTCAGTTGGTCAATGCTCTGATATCTAAAGGTTGTTTTGTTCAAGTCAGTCATGAAAATTAAAATTGTGCAAATCAGATGCTAAAGGTTTTTCATAAAATGAATTTACATCTGCATTTTGTGTTAATTATTTGAGTGCTCAAAATTTTGTCCAAAATCAAGTCAAAATTGCATTTTATGAAGTTTTATAGTTCTATTCTTAAAGAACAACAAGATAGTTCATAAAGTTTTGATTGAACAATATCATATGATGCTTTTAATATGGGTTGCAAATGTTATTCAAGTCTCATGTCAATCTGATATAAAGTGTTAATGTTCACTTGCTTAATCAAATTTGTCTCTTTGGGTTAAATGATTAAAAATTTCATTATGCTTTCAAAGTCAAAATTTAAAATCACTTCACTCTGATTCACCCCCCTCTCAAAGTGAATCCACTTCCAACACTCCCACCCTCTCTCATACTCTCTCCCACTCTCCCACTCTCTCCCACTCTCCCACTCTCACCCACCCTCTCTCCCACTCTCTCCCACTCTCTCCCACCCTCTCCCACTATCTCTCTCTCTCCCACTCTCTCCCACTCTCTCCCTCACTCTCTCTCATTCTCTCCCACTCTCTTCCACTGTCAACCCCTATACCCTCTACACTATACATCAGACCCTTGACCCTTGACCCTTGACCCTCGACCCTAATACCCCAACCCTATACACTCAATCGTCTACCCTCAACCCTTAAAACCTCTATGCACTACCCTCTACCTTATAAAATATTAAACACTCAACCCTAAACCATAATCATTAAACCCTCAACCCTTAAAATCTATACCCTTAAAACCTCTACCCTCTACCCACTACCTCTACCATATAAACCCTAAAACACTCCACCCTAAACCATAAACCCTCAACCCTTAAACCCTAAACCCTTAAACCCTGTACCCTCTACTCTCAAACCCTTAAACCCACTTAGTAAACTCTCTACCCTAATCCCTCAACCCTCTTAACCCTTAATCCTCCAACTCTTCAACTTGAATCCATTAACCCCTATACCCTCTACCCTATACATCAGACCCTTGAACCTAATACCCCAACCCTATACACTCAATTCTCTACCTTCAACTTTAAAACCTCAACCCTCAACCCTTAAACCCTCTACCCTATACATTAAACACCCAACCCTCAATTCTCAACCCTTAACCCTTAATCCCTTAATCCTCAACCCTCAAACCCTAAACCCTAAACCATCAACCTCAATACCCTCTACCATATACATTGGAATTTTAACCCCAATCCTTCAACCATATGTACCCTCAACCCTAATACCTCAACCCTATTCCATCAACCCAATACCCTAATCCATCAACCCTACAGGTCCTCAACCTGGTACCTTGTATTCTCAACCCTCTACCCTATTTATTGGTTCCTCAACCCTCATATATATATGTCCCTCCCTTCTCTTCTCTCCTTCTCTCTATCCATCCATCCCTCCTTCTCTTCCCTAAACCCTAAACCCTAAACCCTTAAACACTCAAAACTTACCCTCGACCCTCAACCCTTAAACCCTAAACCCTTAAACCCTCTACCCTCTACCCGAAACCATAATCCCTCAACACTAATCCCTCAACCCTTACACCCTTAAATCAAAGAAAAATCCCTACCCTAATCCCTAAAATCTCAACCCTTAAACCCTCAACCCTTAAACCCTAATCCCTCAACCCCTATGCTCTCCACCCTATACATTGGACCCTCAACCCTAATCCCTCGACCCTATACCCTATACCCTCATCCCTTGACTGTCAATCATCAACCCTCGACCCTAGTCCCCCAACCTTATACACTCAATCCTCTACCCTCTACCTTAAACCCTCAATCGTTAAACCTTATACCCACTACCCTCTACCCTATAAACCCTCCCATAACCTCTCCCTCTCTTAGGTCTCTCACTCACACTCCCTCTCACTACCTATCTCTCAATTCTATCCCTCTCATTCCACTCACACTCTCAAGTCTCTCCCTTTGGCACCCTACCTACATAAATCTCCCTTTCTCTATGTCTCTCTCTCCCCCTCTCTCTCCCACCCACCTCTATCTCTCTCTCACTCCCTTTATCCCTCTCACTCCAACCCCTTCTCTCCCACTCCCTCTCTCTTAAACTATCACTTTATCTCTTTACCCCTCTCATGTACCCTCACACTCTCAATTCTCTCCATTTGGTACCCTACCTACATAACTCTCTCTTTCTCTTTGTCTCTCTCTCCCCCCCTCTCTCTCAATATCTCTCAATTATCTCTCTCCCAACCCCCCCTCTCTCTCTCACTCCCTTTATCCCTCCCACCCTACCTAGAAAAATATAGATCTCTCTCTCTCTTAAAATTATCCCTCCCTCTAAATACATACATAGATACACACATACAAGAATAATAAATTTATACATACAATCTTACATACATAAAATATACATGCATTGATACATATATGCATACATACATACATACATACATAAATACATGATATACAAGCACACATGTGCATAAAAATATATAAACATACATTCAATATGAATTTAACATAAAGAAATACATAACATGAGCACATTATACCACACTTGTGTTATGTCTTGCTAGACATGCTTCCCAAAAATTAAAAAACCATGTCAAAACTGACTTATAAGGTGAGCGCATTAAAACGTGCTCGCGTTATATCTTTCTTTGGGAATCCCCAAGCCTTGGGATTGGTATTTTCCTTGAAATACCAACCCAAAGGCTTGGAGGGCATTCCTAATGACCAAAGACATGTTTTTGCATTTTATACAATATTTCACATAATCAGGTTCATGCTCACCATTAGGATTGCACGTGGTTCAATATCAAATAAATCAAACATCTGTTTAATGTTAGGTTCTCTCTTAGCTATCCAGTGATGTAATTTTTTTCACTTTCTGACAATTTTAAGTTGTTCATCCATAATTTCTTTTGTTTGTATGTCTCTTTTTTGGAAAAAAATAGTGTTAGGTTTCTTTCATTATAAATTAACTGTTCATCAAATTTTCAAATAAACTACATTTTTAGAAACTAGACTCCATTCTACAATTTTTTTTAATAAAAAAAAATTCAATTAGTTTCCAAAAGTTCTAGGGCTAGCACGACCAAAATTTTGTTTTTCAGGAAGTGTCCACTTGGAAAATTAGTAAAAAATAAAATATTCATTAAAAAATTATCAAAAAAATCATGCATCAACTACATATTGTTAGCTAACTTCTAATTGTAGCGATTTTAAAAATACAAAAAAAAAATTAAGCGTACGAGGGTCGTACAAGAGTTTCTATGTTATGTTTTTCGGACAAAAATAAAACCAATTTTTGCTTGTCCCTCATTTGAACCCCTTAATCTAAAAAAAAATCAAAATAAATTAGTATTTTAGAAAGTAGACTTAAAGCACTTGAATCCTTCTTTTTGTTCCATCTCAAATTTTTGAGTGTAAGTATCCTCAATTTCACGTCCAAGGTCAGTATTTCTTGATTTTAGAAAAAAAAGGCCACTTAAGCCCCCTTTTTGGGAGCAATCTTGGTGCACTTACCCTCTTGTCTCTGGTCATATGATTTAAGAAACCACTATTGGTAACCCAATACTTATTATCCTATCTAACATCAAAATTAGATACCAAAGTACCTCTAGTTTTGTCCTTTTTCTCCGAAACACTTTCCTTCACACAACTTTCAAAGTTAGCATAACCATATTCATCATTTAAATCCAAAAAAAAATATCCATTATCATCATAATATCCATAATTAGATTCGTCATTATAAATATGAACATCTTCTGTAACATAATATCTTTTATTTATCATCTTTCCTTTGTTTTCCTTGTTCTTATTGTCCATAGTTCTGTTTGGACATCTTGAAGCATAGTGATCTATATTTCCATAGCTGAAACATTTGAAAGGTAATTTACCTTTGTAATTACTAGTGACCTTTCTCATTCTTCTTATAAGGTTAGCTTCCATATCACCAAGACCATCTCCATATGGATCTTCAAATTTTTCTTATTTTCCAATATTGAAAGTAGTCTCCACTTTTGCACCATTTTTGGACTAGTTTTTCTCATTTCAAATGAAGTTAGTGTGCCAAAAAATTGATCTCTAGTGTAGGTATTACAATTTTCAACTTCCTCAATAGAAGAAACCTTTTCAATATAAGAATCAAAAATAGTTCTAAGAATTTTATTTACCACTTTAGGCTCTTTGAATTATCCACCAAGACCTCTCATAGCACTTACCAGTTCATCAACCCTCTGCATGTAACTTGTAATTGTTTCATCTTTAGACATTCCCAAAGTCTCAAATTGTGTCTTAAAATTTTGTAATTTATCTTGTTTAATCTTATCATATTTTTCATAAATACTTTCCATCTTATCCCAAACATATTTAGTAGTTTTTAGATCCATAACTTTCACTAATTCAATATTTGCAAGGCTACTCAAAAGAAAAAACCTTTCTTTACCATCTATTTCATAGGCCTCGATTTCATCACTTGTTTTCAGTCCATTTGTAGGTATGTTATATATAGTCTTCACTTCCTTAGCAACATTAAATCCAAGGTAAACTAGATATACTTCCATCTCCCCTTTCCAAAATTCATAGTCTATTCCATCAAATAGGGATCTCCTTCTTGCTTTTCGTCTTAGATCTACGTCAAGTGGTTAATCTTTTCTTTTAAGTAATCTTTCTCTAATAACAGTTGTTGAATGGGAAATACAAGTGAGAAAGAGGTGGGAATTAGTAGTACCAAATTAAAACAACAAAACCCTCAATAGTAATAAAATCCATGAGCATTCATTAAATGCTTAATCTTTTATAATGTTTAAACATGAAAAGAAGATTAAAAAAAAATGAAACAACCAACACTATAAACAAGATAACACTAAATTTATTTGGAAACCCCTAGAAGGGAAAAATCATGGTGAGGATTAGCTCATAATATAAGTAATTGAAAAATTGGTACAAAGAGGCTCACTACTAGAATTGGACAAATTGTCTAAAAAGACTCATAGCCTAGGCTCACTATCAAAAGACAAAGAAGAAAGAAGATAGAATGTTACACAAAGAACACAATCTCAATGCAACAAATATTCCACCACAATACCTCCAATAACACTCGCAACCTTCAAGAGATCAAAATACCTTAACTCACTACATTCAATAATCTTGCATTATAGATCACACTATATTTCACACTTCTACACTTAATTTAGCATCACAACACACAATTCTATTTCACACTTCATCTCACAACAAATCACCTCACATTTATACTATCCACAACTTTAAAAACATCTTCAAGTTGGCTACACACACTTTAAACTTTACAAATATAAAATATTTCAGCAATAAGAATTCCCATAGTGGATAAGAAAAAAGTTGGACCAATAAAAAACTTAATTGGAACCCAAATCAACACTCAAACACCACACTATTCCTTCATCAAAACTTAAAAATATTCGAATGTAGTGTAAACACTAGGTTGACTGTTACCCCTACAAACACCATTAAAATTTGAACTATATTCTTCTTCAAATCCAAGGATGACTTGTGAACCACATAGCATGCTTCATCACTAACTAGAATATTCCTCTATCATCCTAAAATCCATCAAACTCCTTCACCACAACTTGCACCTTCATAATGTACACATATAGTATACTCAAACTACACTACCAAACACTGAAACTCTAAAATCCATCTTCTCGAGCACCAAACCAAAAATCCTCTTGATGTAGACAAGAGATCAATACCATCAACATACCTTCAAAATTTCAGGACCTAAAGTACAAATATAGAGAGATGTAGAGAAAAAAAAAATTCTCCCAGACACACCTATAGGCAACACAAATCCAATTCACACAATGGTGAAAAAAAATTCTTTTGCACATCAATCTAGAAGACCAAATTTTGGATATAGAAACTCTGAAAAAATCTAACAAACATATCTAGACCACACAAGAATATCTTGAACCTAGAATAAATGTGAAGAAAAACTTGAACACCTTTGCAACATCATGTTTCTTCATTTTAACAATTTTCTCAATATCCTCAACATCTTTATCACTACCATAATGATAAAAAAAATCTTATCAAAGTAACATCAAAGGTTAACACCAGTAGTGTAACTGATGACAACATAATGCAACTAATCAAAGAAACAGTCTCTTTTAACCATTTCACAACTATCACCAATAACAACACAAACATGTTGACATCAATGACAACACCTTCATAATTGCAACATAGCCACCGATCCCAGTGGTTGGATCAACAATTCAGGATTTGTAAGGACTCTTTCCCAATTGAAAGTATTATATTCATGGTTTATTTTATAAAAAATTACACATTGCAACCACAAAATGAGGTACAATCTTAATATTACAATTCTATTCATATTGCTATTTTTTTCCACATCACATATAGACATGCCAATGATAGTATAGAAGAGGATATGAATATAATCAGGGAGTACCATTTTTACATGAGTGATGATAGATCTCATTTGTTAGAGTTTGTGCAACATTATTTAAAAACCTTTTTGAGTTCCTACAAGAAAAATATATCACAATGGGTTGACATCTCATTTGGTCAAATAACTGCACAAGACAAGACAATTCAAGAATGCTCTTATATTTAATTGGTTGAGCATAATGCATGTAAAAAGGGGTGTACCTCATATTTTGAGATTTTTGAAGTTGGGAATGGAAAAGGGGAACATTATGGAGTAGGTGCATGTGTGAAGACAGATCTAGTTAAGGAATAATTGAAAATTGGAGGTGGTGCAACATTTAGTGATGCATGCTCTATTGTTGATTGGTGTAGTTAAGCATTGTCATGAGGATGAATACTTGATTCAAAAGTGTGTAGGTTCTATGGATTAAAAATCCTTAGAGCTCCCTTCAGGTTGGTGTTGTTGTTTTTGCATGATCTTGACCTGGGCCTTATATGTTTAAACATTTCTGGGCCCCTTTTTGTAGTGCCTTCACCCGCTTGCTCCAAGTGTCTACCACACACTCCTTGGAGGGACTTCTTCCCTTTCTTCTCTAACGAGCCCTGCCCTTTCACTACGTGTTAGAAGTGTGGGCCTTTGAGAGTCCTCTCTCCTTTGTTTATCCTTCCAGCTCCGTCCACATGTCACATTGCATCATTTCACGAGCAACCTTTTGGTGGACCCCATAGTCAATGTTTGAAATGCAAACTTCTCCACGTGTCTTCTCTATGGGGATTTTTATCAAAAGGGAGGAATGAATGAGTATGAAACCTCATCTCTTTACCAGGTGTCCTAACCAACTCTATGGGTGAGTGACACATGTTACCTGGAGAGTTTTTCTACTTCTTCCCTATGACCAAAATCATCATTTGCTGAGGAGTGAACCTTGTTCAAAGGTGATTGTGTGCTATGTATCAAAATATTTCTATTGAAATGACTTTAGAGAATCATTGTGACATATATCATTTCTCGTACCTAGGAATATTTTTTAGTTATTGGGTCTCTGGTGGTGGGTGATCTATATATACTACTTTTGTTCTTGAAAAAGGGGTTTGAAAATAACAAAAAAGAGATGAAAAATCTCTTAGCCTTTGTATTTTTTTTTTTATTATTGCATTAAGACTTATAGACTATGCCAATTGTTCAGCCTCTTTGTTTCTTAGTTAATATGAGACATTATACTGTGCTACTTATTGTAATAGGTAGTTTATTTACATGAATTTTATAAATTGAATAGAAATTTTTTGTTTGGATCATGTCTTAGACTATTCTTGTTTAGTAAATGTATGTGGAAGTTATACTATGTTATTTGATTAATTTGTTAGGATTTTCATCTATGATTTCTCTTATTCTCAGACATGTAGATTGTTGAACGAGCCCTCAAACCTCATTCAAAAGGAATTTTTCTTGTACCTATATAACTAAATCTTGATGCATTGCCTCAAAGATTATACTTTATTTTTATATATGTTTCCTTTACCCATTCTAAACCCCAATTACACAAAGAGCCAGCTTCCTTAAAAACTAAAGGTTACTCAGTTTAGCATAATTGGTCCCCCATTAACTGAGTTTCCCATAAGGTTGTTTTCCTAGTAATTTTAGGCATCAAAATTTATTTTTCTAGCATGCTCGATGGGACTTGTTTGAATGTATCTAAATATATAGTGGGTGTATGAGCCATAGACTTATTATTTGATCATAAACCATGAACAACCCTGGCCTACTAGTGCTACCACAGGTAACAGTACAAACAAGAACCCATCTAGTAAATGTCTTGACCTCTCCACCAACCATGTTGTTGATTGCTAATAGAAATTATGTGGCATGGGACACTAAAAGACCTCTCATATCACTAGTAGCACTAGTTGTTTGAGCCCCTATCCCAACCTCTACTTTGAAATTTGTACCGAAATTCATTGAGGAAGGCTCAAAGACACCCTCGTGTGTCTGGTACATGTTGTAATTGATCAAAACATAACATTAAGATTGTTTGCAACCTCTTTCAAAGGTAAGGCACTTGATTGGTACTAGAATTTGGGAGCCAATACTATCGATACCCAAGATCAGCTCAAAGATCCTTTTTATGAGTGGTTTTCAAACAATGAACATCGGTCCTCGCTATTCTAGCAGTTGGTAACCATTAAGCGGGCCCCTCAAGAGGGCATGACTAAATTTAATGCCCAATTTCACATGAATTAGTAAATAGTCTAGTAGACAATCCATCCACATGCAAATTTGACATTCATGTTTTATCTGAAGTCTCTCAATACCAAAAATTTGGTGATGATCTAGTCCCTTGGTGGGAACACCCTACCAGATGCATATAATGTTGCTGTTAAGGTGGAGAATAATTTGATCAATGCCAAAAAAAATGATCGATGCTAAAAAGTTACTGCTTCAGCCCACTATACCTATATTTGCAGATTTATTAGCTCCCACCCTAGAGATAACTTCAACTAGTGCAATTTCTCCTCCCCAATTTATGTATACATATATGAACACACCACATAGTGTTCCTTCTACATCCAACTCTTCAACAATTGAGATTAGTGAGATCAAGGAGTTGTTGCGGTCCTTCTCAAAATGAAATAATGAGTATCAAGTTGTAATAGTCCATGCCTCCAAAGATAGCTTACCAAAATTACCAATGAAAAAGATCCTTTTACTAGTAGAATCAGTTCCAATGAGGTACATGCACAAATAAACAGACTCAATCAAACCATCAAATTGTGCCAGTTCCTACTCCACTACAAAATTTCCCATTGAGTCCAAATAGAGAGTTACTAGTGGGGAAATAATATCTCACTAATGATATCAATCCCCCGTGCTTCCCTTTCCATGAAGCACATATGCCTCAAAATTTTCCATGTTTCAATCTACAACAAAGAGAGGCAAAAAAATATAGCCACAAAGTTTTGTCAAATTCAGGAGCTTATGCATATGCCTCTCCACAAATGGAAAACATGGTACTCACCATGCAAATGCAAGGGATGTCCCTGGAGAAATAAATGGATATAACTCTTGAACGTGTGCTCTTCTCAAGGATGGAAGAATAAGAGGTGGTGTTTGCAAATGAGGCATCCACATCAAAGGCCCTACAAGTGAAATTAGATTATAACACTCACTCAAAGAGGATATTCATGGGTGAAGCGGTCACTCCACAACCCAAAAATGTTCCTGACCAAGCTCTTGGTACCTCTAGAATTGCACAACAATCTCCACCCCACAAGGATATTGTTATAACAAGTTCTAAGGAACATAAGTCTTTAAATCTGCTACCATTCAATGTGGTGGAATAATTAAAGAAATCCTCTGATAATGTATCTCTTTGGGATATCTCAGCTATTCTAGAGAAGAAACCATTTTTTATAAAGGCCCTACCATAAGATGTGAGCACAAATTTGATAGAGAAACTCTCAAAAAGAGAGGCCATTGATTCTCCATCTCAAGCCAAATTCCTCACAAACAATGGAGAATAAGTCTCTACTGAAAGTAAAGATAAGCCTAAACCAAAACCCTTCTTCTTGACCCTCATTGTGGGTAAGAAATTTTTGCACAATTCTATGATTGACTCTAGTGCTAGCACCACAATCAGGCACAAGCAAATAGCTAAAGCCTTAGGACTTAGCTATGAACCTTTAAATATAGGGGTTATGCACCTTGATGGGAATAAGGTTGAAACTATAGGTGTCATTAAGAACCTCCCCTTGAATCTATTCTCCTACCCTAGCATCATTGTTCCAAAATATATCGTGATCATCGATATTCCTCCCATGTTAAGTCTTTTCCTTATCCTGAGAGTTCGCTTCCAAGATAGGTGGATATCTTTCCTTTGATTGGTCACACTTGATCCTCAAGACCAAGCATGGAGCTAAAGTGAAGATATTATTCAAACGTTTACATTCAAAATATGTAGTAGATGAAGCCATGATCAACTTTGAGGCTACTCATAATTCTATCACCAAGGATGAGATGTATTGTACTGAGTTACTAGAAGATGAGAAGGTGACTAAAGATCATACAGACGTAGAAGAGGTTCTCTTGAGTGAATTCATAAACAATGACCCTTTTGGAAATTATCATGCCACTGGGTTGGGAACCTATGTCATCTATGATGAGGATCAAGTGATTTTGAGGGTCATGAAGAAACCTAAGGGCGGTCAAGCCTCCAAGATATGGATGTTGCATTTTGATGGAGCAAGATGTAAAGTTGGTGTAAAGTTGGGATATTTTTCACATCCCCATCCAATGAAAAGACACTGAGGTCTTTTTGATTTAAGTTTTCCTATTCAAATAATGAAACTGAATACGAAGGTCTAGTGCAAGATATAAGCCTAGTAGAGGAGATGGGTGTTCAACAAATAATGGTGTTCAAAGACTCTGAGTTAATAGTAAATCAAGTTCGAGGAGTCTCCATAGAAAATAATATTTACATGAGATCTTATAGACATAGAGTCTATGACCTAATTGAAATCCTTGAAGCCTTCAATATCTAGACAATGCCCAGAGAGAAAAATGCAATTGTGGATCGCATGACAACAAAAGGATCTCAATTTGACCCTGTTTCTAAACTAGTTCATAACATGCACTCTGTGCAAGTAATCATCCAACTTGCAATCCTAGATAATGACCAAAGATGGAAAGTGTTTGAAAGTGATCAACACATCGCCTCATTCATTCAACATTCAGGAGAGTTCACTGACCAAATCCAACCAAAAATTGTAGAGGCCTATGAAGGGAAAATTATTCAGCTCGGGTCCAACAAGCTTGTGAAAGGAAAAGTAACTCTTGAAGACCTATTTGATTGTCATGATGCAAGGAATGACAAGTGGAATTTTGTAGTGGAAAAAATAATTTATGCATATCTTTAGGCCGGAGATGGAAGGAAGCTTAAGGTTGAGAAGGATGTCCCAAAACATGATAAAGAATGACTCATACATTTTTGTGAAAGATATGAAGAAGTAGTAGCATGGTCATATGATGACCTCAAGGGATATGATCCCAAAATCATCCAAAAAACTATAGAACTGACAGAAGGAGAAAAAATCATCTACTAGAAGTAGAGGCTAGTGAATCTAAATATTGAGGAATTAATGGTGCAATAATTGAAAAATATTATTCACTCTTGGATCATCTTCTAAATTAAGAACAACACATGGGTGTCCAACTTGGTTCCTGGCTGAGAAAAGAATGGAGACATCTGCCTATGTGTTGATTTTTGGGATCTGAATAGAGCATACCTTAAGGACCACTGCCCCTTGCCTTCCATGGAATCTATCTTGCAAACAACAACTTCCCCTTCCAATGAACAAAAAGAGAGTTTAGTCCTTCTTGGAAAAGGTAAATATTCTAAGTAAATTCATTTCTAATTTTGTGGGGTTAATTAGACCTATCACCTGAATGCTAAAAAAGGATCAATGATTCAAATGGACTAAAGAGGCCAGAGAAGCCTTTAAAAAGGTTAAGGAGGCTATTTCTTTAGCCCTTGTTCTGATAAATCCAAACTATCAAAGGACTTCATAATGTATGTGTTCAATAGAAAATATGGCATCGCTACTATTTTGACACAAAAGTATGATGAAGGAAAGGGAGAAAATCTGATAGACTTCCACTCCTAGACATTAAAGGACTATGAGATGAACTATAATTTTTTTGAAAGAAAAGTGTTCTCCATTGTTAAGGGGCTCAAGAAGTTTCGACATCTCACATATTGCAACAAGGTACTAGTATATATCACACATTACAATGTGTGTGAGTATATTATGGAAGGAGAAATCACAGAAAAAAGGACCAACTAGATAACTAAGATACTAGAATATGGCATTGAGGTCAGGCCCACCAAGACCATGTAGGGAAGAGGATTGTGTGAGTATCTGGCATATGATGAAGAAGTGGCAACTGAGGAGGAACAAACCTAGCTTTTCCTAATGAATGAATCTATCCAAAGGCTACTAGTTGGTGGATATAATAAGATTCATATAGACCAGGAAATATTTGACGAGCCTCCCATCTCAAAAGAAAATATTCTATAGATTGCATAATAATGGATATGCACTCATTGAGGGGATCCTTTTTAAAAGGAACTTCAATGGTGTTCTTCCTTGGCATTTCACATCAAAGTAGGTGAAGAAAATTATTTCTGGCCTACGCTTTTCAATGACTCACACTCTCTAGTTAAGTGATGCAAATAATTCCAATTATTCATAAGGAGTAGGAAGAACTCAAAAATGCCTCTAAATTCGATAGTGGTTTAAGAACACTTCACATAGTGGGGACTATATTTCATTGTGATGATTAATCCCACCTCCAATGTTGAACATAAATGGATCCTCATAACCATAGATTATTTCATCAGATGGACCGAGGCCACGCACCTGAAAAAATGCGACAAAGTCAAAGATTGTGAATTTCCTTGAGGAATTGGTAATAGGGTTTGACCTACCAAAGACCATTATCTCTAACAACACAAAGAACTTCCTAGGTTCAAAGGTATGTCAATTCACACTTAAGCATGGTTTTGATGGTGAAAATGACACAAACAATGTTAAAATAGAATATTTCTACTCTATTTCTCCTAAAAAAGAAAGACAACATATAGTAGCCTAACTCCCAAGGTCCTGGTAGTTGGTTCTCAATTGTCTGGTGTCACTCAATCGGTTCAAGTAACTATAATATTCAAGGGGCCTATGCTAGTAACAAAGAATGCAAGCAATAACTTATTTTACCGAATTTTTTTTAGTAAATCAAAGGGGTTTCAAACAAAAGAAAAAGATAGATCAAAGGGTAAACCAGTAAACATGAACAAAACTCATCTATCATCTAGACATATATCTTCAACAATGAACTTTTTCCAATCAGCTCAAGAAAACCAAAGCATAACATAATTCACATAATAATCTATACCATTGTATGCATCTAAGGTGCTTATTTTAATTCGCCTATCACAACTACTTCAAATATTTTTTAAAAGAACACACATTCATTCATTACCA
>CM021109.1:254519915-254635119 GCA_007115665.2 Sequoiadendron giganteum | reverse complement strand
AACTAAAATACATAATGATAAACTAAGAATGAGTAGAGGGGTACTTGGAAGAAAGATGTGATAAAAAATAAATCTAAAACCCTAAAATTATATTATTTGATGCCCACTAGGAATCACACTAGTCTAGATGATTTAGTCTCAGACTAGGGTTTCTATGAAAAATATGGAATCTCTCAGTGATTGATCTGGATCTCCTAAAATTTGGAAAAAAGGAAGTATCGAGACTCATATGCCCAACATGGTGATTTAGTCCCAATATTAGGGTTTGGCTAAAATTTTGGTATTCTTTGGTTATCTTTTGTAGCTTCCTTCCTGCCAGATCTTTGAGTTTGAAAGCTTGAATTCTACCATGTAGATGAATTTCCGTGAAGATGAAAACCTTGTTGCAACTTGAAAAATTTCCTCAATCTTGCAAGTTTTTCTTCAAAGGATCTCCAAGCCTCAAGACACCTAGATCTGTAATCACACATGTAGAGAGAAAACTTGTTGATTGTTAGGAAATAGGGGCTTTCCTTGGTCAAACCCCATTTAGGTAATTAAACCTTATGATGAAATAATGAAACATGAAACATGAAACATGAACAATAATACCTTGAATGATGTCTTGAAATGTAAATCTACAATATGAAGTGGCCATGAAGAATGTAGATCTTGATCTTGAATTAGTTGTGGAATAATGCTTAACTTGGATCTTGAATGCTACATCACAACACTAGCTCAATAACATGCTATTGGAATATGGCTTCTAGTGTTGTCATTGATGGAAACCTAAGTCATTGATTTGGTATGTACTTCTGTATCTATTCATACCAAGAATTAGAGTGAAGAACAAGGTATTCGATTAAAGTTAAGTATGTCAATCAATATTCATTATCTACTTATTACTTCATGGTGTGCATCCTAGGGAATTTTGTTTGGTATCTGGAATACTTTATCCTTGATTTTTGTGCCTACACATCAATCGATGTACGAGTTTGGGGATCCAGTGTATTGATTTTTTTTTATCAGTGCTAGAAGGCTAACTTGGTGGATATAACCAATGCGAATGTTTAAGGAGTAATTCCTTAAAAAAAAATTATGTTCAAACATGTTTATTTAGGCCCTCACTATGCTATGGCTGACTTTGGATGGTATGCATTGAGAATCATTTGAGTATTTCACCGACGACTAGAAAATATTATATGTTTTTCTAAAGCTGACATGAAGATAATATTGTCCCTTGATGCAGATATATAAGATCAATTGTTTATATCATTTTGGTATCGCAGAATGATAGAAGCAAAGTGTATTAATGTGTGATGCAAAATTCAGAAGGGCAGTTGTGCGATTTCAGCTATGTATATAATATTGGTGGTGTGAGTTGCAGTAGAGCAGAGCACAAGAGAAAAACTAGACAAAAGGTCTGAAATTGATTAGTGTGCTCAACCAGAACTATAACCTGGCATTAGAAGATGGTATTCCTTTAGTTAATCTAAACCTCTTGTAAGGTATCAATCCTTCTTATTTTGAGCAACGAGCTCTAGGAAGTGTGCCTGAATGCAAGTGCATTCCCATTTTGTGAAACATGTACTTGAGTACTCAAATTATGGATTGACCTCCACCATGGTTTTTCCCTTAACAAGGTTTCCACAAAACAATCCTTGTATTATGGTGTTGTGGATGATTTCTTTGGTTTAATGTGGAAATGGTTTGAATATCAGAATAATAAAATTGAAGATTGTAGAACACTGATTCACCCCCCCCTAAATGTTCTCAGATTCCAACAATTTGTATCAGAGCTTAGTTCCTCAGAAGAAGCATGAAAAATTGAGGTGGATCTTGGAATGTCATGGACTTTGGTAGTCTTCAACAATAAATTTTGGTGGCGCTTGATGATCTTGATCAGTCTAAAGTAAAAGTCTGAGAATTCAAAGCAAATCTTAGAGATGTTGAGAAATTTATTCAAACATTAAAGGATCAAATTGTTAAATCCAAGTAAAAGAGGAAGGATCTATGTGATTAGATTAAGCAGAAAGAGAGTGAAAACATGGATGATGTTTGCCTGAATCAAACCTTGAAGTAAATAAATCAAGAATGTGAAAATATTTCCAAATACAATGCTACCCTAAAGCATGAAATGAAATATATGGTGATGAAGCTGACTAAGAAAATTGAATAAAGGATGAAGAATGAGGAGATTGAGGAGAATCTTTCTCAGTACTTAAAAGAAAGATTTGATGAATGGAGAAGAACAAATGGACAATTCATCTAGTTAGAAATTGAACTACAACAATCTAGAAACAATGAATAAGAACTTGGAAAATAGATTATTATTCTCAAGGATGAACTTACTATTGAAAATGAATACAAGGAGAAGTTTAAGATCAATTATATTAAGCTTGACGAGCTAACTCAAGGAAAAAATAATGCTAAAGACAAGTGAGGTCTTGGATATGAGAAAGGAGAAATTTTTGGATCTAGACAAAGAAATTTCAGGCGAGGAAATCAGATGAGCAAAGGTGGAAGGTATTTAGTAAGACAACCTAATGCTCAAAAGTTTAATGGATACTATTTTTCTTGCAATAAATTTGGTCATATGGTATCTCAATGTAGAAGTAAAATGAAATCAAGTGATTCATCATTCTTTGGTTAGTGTTTCAGTTGCAATAAGGTTGGTCATAAGTCAATTCAATGTAGAAATATGTCAAACAACTCTGTCAGTAGAAGGAATGTTGAATTCTATACCTATGGAAGATCTAGGCATATTGCTAACCAATGAATATCTAGAGGAAATCAATGGAATGATTTGTCTAGAAAAGGAAATATTGTGTGCTACAATTGCAACAGATACAGTCACATTGTAAGATTCTATAGAAACAAAAATGTGGATGTAAGAGGTTTGGTATACAAAGGAAACAATACATAGAATGATGATAAAGGAAAATGGAAAGTGACTACGGATGAAATAAGAGATCAAATGAAGAAGACATGGTTAAGGAAAAATGAGTCTGAAGCTGGAAATGGTTCTACATTGGAACCTGCTTCTAGTAATTCCTCTAGAAATTGATCTCAGGCCATTGGCCTAGGGGAATTTTTCAAGAAAATCCTTTACCTCCCTGATGGTAGTTAGCACCGAAATACATGATATTTTCAATGGTTGTGATAATATTTTACAACCACGTTTGAGATTACTTGTATAGAATTTTGAGAAGTTGAAGGTAAACAAAATACTTTCTCTCTTGCTATCTGAGAAAGCAGGGTATTCAAAACACCTAGGGAAAAAAAATTTATTACAAAGGTTAAGTGTGCGAGTTACAAAAAGACATATTGAAACCCTCATTTGTCACTTTTCATCAAAGAAGAGAAGGAGAGCACTCTGCAACATAATTTCAAAGGAGTGAGGATAATTTGGTGATGAATCACTAAATCCATCAGATATTTCAGTCATTTGTGGAATTTTCATTTAATTTGGTGCTTGATAGAAGAACTTGTTCAGTACGCAAAATGGAACAAATCAAAGGAATTATGAATTTAGATGAGTTTATTAGTGAGAAGATTAGAGTTGTAAGAAAAAAATCATCCCCTGATGAATTAAAATGGCTAGAAGATGTGAAACATAAAAGTTTGGACATTTGGAGTAAATTCATCTATTTTGAAAACATAGAAATTGTTAAGTTTATCTTGAGCAGATTGAACATGATGATACTCTAAATATGGATAAACCCTATCATATTTTGAAAGAAGTAATTGGAGTCCTAACTAGATTATGTAAAATTGGGGATATACTGAGAAAGAAGTCTATTTGAAATAAAGAAGTCAAAACCCTAACTAGAGTTATTGGAGATCAAAGGGTGCTAATAATTTTGACAATCAGAGATTTAGTAACAAGGTAAATTGCACATGGAGGATCCTATTAAATCCTTTTCAGAAATAGAGAAGGAGCAACCTCTACTGGTGCAGTTTACATTTCTCACAAAATGATAATAGAAGATTAGAACTCTGACCTGTGTAGATTGCTAAAGGATCAACTAATGGAGAACGTGTAATTAACAAAGGAGACAGGTTATCCTTTCAGGTTTGGCACCTTGGTTACATGTCTTGTGATGTACTTTCTAAATTATTTTCTATTTAACAATAATGTTGTATGGAAAGAGAATGAACCAGTTTGCAAATAGATTTTTGAACACTCTAACAATTTGGGAAACTATGATCAAGAATATGAAAGTTTATTTAGAGGTTTTCTAGAAAAAATTGGATCAGTTTACATGTCCCTTCTGATAAGGGCACTTGAAGTTGGTTCTTCCTCTGGTGAGATGGAAAAGAAGAAGAGAGGAGCAAAATAAATTATTGTTTGTACTCCTTTGGTATGTAAGACTCCAAGAGTTGAGGGAAAAGGAAAATAACAGGTGGTTGTAGATATTATAGATGAAGAATTCAATGAAGAAGCTGAGGTCACCCAAGGAAAATAATTGAAATTAGTTGAACCAAATCAAGAAAAGGAAGAAGGAAGTGAAGAAGATGATGATTTAACCAAAGAAAAGATACTGTAGCTTATTCATGAGGAAAATGGAATACACAAAATTGCTAGATTGTGGTCTATCAGACCTTCATATGAACAAGATATTATTTTTCAGTGTAGTAAGTGCTCATATTGTGCAAAACCAGATCAAGTTGGAGAATTTGTAGAATTTGATTCCTGAAGAAATGATTGAATGTATCAAGGAAATCATGGAATCTGAGTCTCAGATCAAGAAAGAAGAATAAATAATTCTACACTTGAAGGAGAAGTTCAGGCTATCACTTACCAAGTTGAAAAATAAAATTAATGAGCTGAGGCAATGCATCAGTACAACAAAAAACATCTACAACTAGTGCATTCATTGGCCTCATGCATTTGGGAAATACAAAGAAAAGTTGGAGAAAATTGAAACAAAGTTAAATAATATTGGACAAAGTTTTGATATGTTTCAAGATCAGGATGGTGCAATCAAGAAAGGGATTCAAGAGTTACAATCCAAGCATACAAATATGCATAATACCAAAAACAATCTTGTGGACACTTTTTAGAAAGTAAAGGACTTAACTGAATGCAGACTGGAGTAGTTAATTGAGATTCTGAGGAAAGAAGAGAAACTAGAAGAAACCATCACTATTCTGGAATATCTCATCAAGATTATCAACCAGACATTTGAAAATAAAAACATGATCATAATCATTGGGATTGCAGTAGAAGCTTGGAAGAGGTTTCTTTCGGAGATGAAAGAAAAACACAAGATAATCTTTTGACTCAAGTAGCAGTTGTTCTTTTCCAAATTTTGAATTAGTTATTGAATCAAAAATTTTTTGGTCATATTTCAAAGGGTGATATTGAATAATTTTTTTCAATTGATGTCAAAGGGGGAGAGAGAGTAGTGAAAAATGCCTCATGAATTTTAGGGGGAGCTATGTTTTGAATATTAAAACTTTGGCAATGTACTTACATTGGTTTTGACACTTAGTCATTTTTCACTAAGTGTTTCCATCAATGCTAAAAGGGGATATTGTTGGCATATGGATTCTAGTGTTGTCATTTATGGTGACCTAAGTCATTGTGATGTATGAGCATCCTTGGTTCTTGGCAATATTGCATCAACCAAAAATATTTTCATTCAGTTTTGTTCTTGTTTTATTCTTGTTCTTCTTCAAGTTGGGAGATCCAGTATTCCTTCATGTTTGCTCACCAGATCTTGTGTACCTATGGTTTCATCATGGACATGTTCAATGTCCTTGTTCCAATTTTTGAGCTTGATTGGATCTTTTTCCAAAAATTTATCAGTTCCAGAGTATGTGATAGTTTTTGGGGACTAGCCTCGAAATAAGTTCAAAACCTAATGACTAGTTGGATCGATCATGGGTCCTTGCAGTGTGCTTAGATTTGTTTCATGGATTTCCCCCGACCTTAAAATTAGGTCCACACTTCATCAAGTGAATATACCATGGAAGGATTTTAAATTTGAGGTAGACATGTTCTTACACACATTACATTTTCTTCATCAGAGATTATAATGGTCTTTGGCCGACACGAATGTTTCTTGACCCATAGATATGATATAAAGCTTGTATTGAATCATTAGATTAGAAGTGAAAAAAAAAAAAGTAGAATAGGATGTATGTAGAGTCAATTTGTAGGATTTTCACTCACATGTATGAGAACTGTATTTTGAGCATATTGTAATCAGGCTAGTGAGCCAACCTGTACACTTGGATGTGGTTGACTATATGTAATTTAATTTCATGATAATATGAAGGTGTTAATCTATATTTGCCTCCAAATTTTGTGTTCTTTCTATTGTGTTACTCTTGTTACATGGCCCAGATTGTTCTCTTTGAGGACCCTCTTACCATAACTGTCATCAAATTGGTATTAGAGCAAGAATCATTCCTTGTGAGATCATCAGAGTTAGCATAGTCTTGTTGAAGATTTGTTGTGGGGTGGCGGATTGAGGATCTGACCTACAGTTGTAGAAGACTTGTGTAAGGATGGCGGGAAGGAGTGGTAGAGGAAATGGAGCACATGGAAATGCAGTCCCTGCTATAATGGAAATGTTGAGAGGAATTGCTGCTAGATTGGAAGAAGCTGAAACAACCCAGAGGAGAGGTTGACCAGTTGACGATGTGAGTGATGAAGAAGCAGATGAAAAAAAAGAATTTGCAAGAGAAGAGAAACCTGGCCTTGATCAGGGAGAAGAAAGGTGCATAAGAGCCCTAACCAGAGTAAACACTAAGCCACATTTTAATCCACCAGATTATAATGGTAGGTTGGATTTAAATGAATTGTTAAAATGGATAATAGAGATGGAAAAGTACTGTGATTTCAAAGGTACCCCAGAAGATAAGAAAGTGAAATTTTCTTGTACAAAGTTGAGAGGACATGCATCCCTTTGGTGGGAAAATGTGTAGATAGATAGACAAAGAAAAGGAAAGGAGAAGATAAGATCATGGGATCAGATGGTGAATAAGTTGAAGACAAAGTTCATGCCTACTGACTATCAGATTAGTTTGTCCAAGAACTTGCAGAATCTAAAATAGAAGGAATCAAGTGTGATAGAATATACTGAGGAGTTCTATAATTTGAACATCAGATCTGGACATTCGGAGGATGAGATTGAGAAAGTAGCTAGATATGTAAATGGTTTGAGGTCATCTATTCAAGATGAGATTAGTTTGATTAAGTTGTTGAGTATGGAAGAAGCATATCAATGTGCCCTAAAATCATAAGAGAAGATAAACAAAATACTTGAGTAGAGACAAAGAGGAAGAGGTGGAAGATTTCAGAGAGCAAGGAATTTTACAGGAGGAGGAAGAGGATATTTTCTAGATCAGAACAGAGATAAGGAGGTCAGTAAGAATGAGAATTCATACTCAAGAGATGATGGAAACTCTTACAAAAGAGGAGGAGATGGTGGTTACCAAAATGAAGGATATACAAAATATGATAGAGGACGGGAGAAAAGGTATTCAAGGGAACTTGTTTCAAATGTGGAGGAGAAGGACATAGAGCCTTTGAAAGAAAATAGGGAGAGACAAGTAAACAGATTGAGAACAAAAGAAGAACAAGCTTTATTGAGGAGAATCATGTTGGATCATCTAATCACCTCAAAGAAGGAGAAGTGTTTTTAAATAGGATATTATTATGTCAAAGTGAATTAGAGAAGGAACCATTGCAAAGAAAGATTTTTTTTAGGAACACATGCAAGGTAGCTAATAAATTTTGTAAGATAATAATTGATAGTGGAAGTTCAAAGAACCTGGTTTATGAAGAAATGGTGACCAAATTGAAGTTGGAAAGATTGAAACACCTGAAACCCTTACAAATAGATTGGATTCAAGATGAGCATAAGATACTGGTAAGTGAACAATGTTTGGTTAAATTGAAGATAGGAAATTATCATGATAAAGTTTTGTGTGATATTATGCATATGGATGTATGCCATAATTTTTTGGGAAGACCTTGGAAGTATGATAGATAGGCTATTCATCATGGAAAGAAGAATAGCCACACTATTTTTGCTAATGGGATGAAATAGATTTTGTTACCCTTTGAGGATGTTCCTAAAGTTGAAGTTTGTATGAATGCTAGAGTTTGTTTGGTTGATGGAAGGAGATGTTTGATGGATTGAGACATGAGAACATGTTCTATGACTTGGTTCCTAAGAAGGTTGAAAACTTGAAGCATGTAGAAGAACAGCCAGAGTAGATAAAGGAATTTCTGACAAAATATGAAGCTATCTTTCAGATAATGTACCTGATGGATTGCCACCTGTAAGGAGTATTAGTAATTGCATGGAGCTGATTCCTAGAGCTGTTTTGCCTAATAAAGAAACACATTAGATGACACTGATAGAAAATGAAGAATTGTACAAACAATTGCAATAATTGTTGAAGAAAGGTTTGATTCGAGAAATCTTAAGTCCTTGTGCAGTACCTATTGTGTTGGCACCTAAGAAAGATGGGGAATAGAGGATGTGTATAGACTCTAGATCCATAAACAAGATCACAGTGAAGTATAGATTGCCTTTACCCCAGATGGATGACATTATGGACTATTTTAGTGGAGCTAAATACTTTACAAAGATATATTTGAAGAGTGTATATCATCATATCATATTCAGAGAAGGAGATGAGTGGAAAAAAATATTCAAGACAAATGAAGGATTGCATGAGTGTTTGGTGATGCCTTTTGGACTAAAAAATGCACCGAGTACTTTCAGGAGATTGATGAATGAGATATTGAATAAATTCTTGGTTAATTTTGTGATTATTTATTTAGATGACATCTTGATTTTCAGTAAGACTAGAGAAGAACATTTGGTGCACATAAGACAATTTTTGGAGAGGTTGAGGGAAGAGAAGTTGTTGATAAACATCAAGAAGTGTTGTTTCATGAAGGAGGAGTTGGTATATCTAAGATTTTTGATATCTGTAGATGGATTGAAGATGGATCCTAAGAAGATAAGATAAAATTTTGAATGGCCTACACCTGAGAGCATTGGAGAAGTGAGATCATTTCATGGATTGGCTAGTTTCTACCTAAATTTCATTAGGAGTTTCATTCTATTTGCAGCCGTATGACAAAAAAAATGAGAGGGGATAGGAAGGATTTTAGATGGACATCTGGAGTAGACAAAAGTTTTGAGTTGTTAAAATAGAAGGCGATTGAGTAGCCTATGTTGGCTTTACCAGAATTTGGTAAGGTATTTTAGGTAGATTTTGATGCAAGTCATAATGCAATTGGATTAGTGTTAAGTCACTAAGGAAAACCAGTAGCTTATTTGAGTGATAATTTGAATGACGCAAGAAAAATATATTTAGTGTATGATCAAGATTTTTATGCCATAGTTCAAGCTTTGAAGAAGTGGGGACATTACCTATTTTCTAAGGAGTGTGTGTTGTATACAGATCATTAGGCTTTGCAATATTTGAATAGTTAAGATAAGTTAAATCAGAAACACATGAGATGGGTGGAATTCTCCTAGAGTTATAGTTTGGTTTTGAAAAATAGGTGTGGAAAGTCAAATAGAGTTGTTGCTTTGAGTAGGAGAAGGAAATTATTGACACAAATGAAAGTGGAATTATTAGGCTTTGATGGATTGAAGAACTTGTATGAGGAAGACCCATATTTTGTAGAACATTGGAGAGCATGTAAAGAACTAGTTTTGGAGGATAAGAGTCAATGGTTAGATTATTTCATTTAGGAGGATATGTTGTTAAGAGGAAATCGGTTGTGTATACCCCATATTTCAATGAGGGATAACTTTGTGAAAGAGAAACATAGTGGGGGATTGGTAGGAAATTTTTGAATTGATAAAAATAGTAGCATTGTTAAGTGATAATTAATTTTGGCCATAGATTCATAAGGATGTCAGGAAGTTTGTGCAGAGTTGCAGATTTTGTCAAGTTGCAAAAGGCAGTAGTCAAAATGTAGCATTGTATAAACCTTTGACAATACCAAAAATACCTTGGGAGGATATCAACATGGATTTCATACTTGGTTTTCCTAAAACACAAAGAGGTAATGATTATGTATTTGTGGCAGTGGAAATTTTTTCTAAGATGACACATTTCATACCTTGTAAGAAGACAATAGATGTAGTACATATTTTAGACTTTGGAAGAAGTTGAAGAAAGATTTGAAGTTCAGTTCTAATTTTCACCCATAGACTGATGGATAGACATAAGTAGTGAACAAGAGTTTGGGAAATTTGTTGATATCTTTGTTTGGGGAGAAGACCAGAAGTTGGGATTTAGCCATTGCACAAGCAAAGCTTTCCTACAATAATTTAGTGAACAAAATTACAAGAAAGACACCTTTCAATATTGTTTCTAGAGTTAATCCTAGAGGCATATCATAACTAAGAGACATCGGTAAAGAAGATAAAGGGAGTGCAGAAGTAGAATAATTCACAAAACATATGAAGACAACGCATACCCAAGTGAAGCAACATTTTGAAAAAGTGAACCATAATTATAAGGAGAAAGCAGATGAAAAGGGGAGACAAAAGGAATTCAAAGTTGGAGATGAAGTAATGGTATATTTGAGGAAGGAAATATTCCCAATTGGCACATACAACAAATTGAAGATGAGAAAGTTCAGACCTTGTAGGATTTTGAAGATTTTTTATTCAGGAAATGCATATGAGTTGGGGTTACCAGATGACATGGGTATATCACCTATATTCAATATTGCAAATCTATATTAGTACCATGAAGTAGAATAAAGTGAAGGAAGTATGGTAAAAGTGGAAGAACAAATTCCTAAACAATAATCAGATGAGATAGGAGAGGTTTTGGATATTAGAGATGGGAGAAAGACTCGTGGAAGATAGTACAAAGAATATCTTGTGAAGTGGAAAGGTAGACCAGTGGAGGATTCTTCTTAGATTTCTTAGGCTGAGGTAGACCATATTGATTTTCCTTTGGCCCCAAAAAAGTGAGGGACTCACATTTCATTAACCTCGGATTTCTGATGTAGGAGCATCCTTGGTTCTTGGCAATCTTGCATCAACCAAAAATATTTTCATTCAGTTTTGATCTTGTTCTATTCTTGTTCTTGTTCAAGTTGGGAGATCTGGTATTCCTTTGTGTTTTCTCACGAGATATCATGTACCTATGGTTTCACATGGACACATTCAATGTCCTTGTTCCAAGTTTTCAGCTCGATTGGATTTTTTTTTGGAAAGTTATCGCTTCTGGAGTATGTGATAGTTTTTGGGGACTAGCCCCATAATAAGTTCAAAACCTAACGGCTAGTTAGATCGATCATAGATCTTTCTCATGACTTGTGGATCCTCACGGTGTGCTTAGATTTCTTTCATGGAGTTCCCATGACCTTACACTTAGGTTCACACTTCATCATGTACATCTACCATGGAATAATTTCAGATTTGAGGCCAACCTATTCTTGCACACATTATATTTTCTTCATCAGAGATTGTTATGATCTTTGGCTGACATGAATGTTTCCTGACCCATGGATATGATATAAATCTTGTATTGAATCATTAGACTAGCAACAAACAACAACAAATTAGAATATGATGTGAAAAGAGTTGATCTATAGGATTTTCGCTCGCATGTATGAGCATTGTATTTTGAGCATATTGTAATAAGGCCAGTGAGCCAATCTATATGCCCAGATGTGGCCGGATATATGTAATTAGATTTAATGATAATAAGAAGGTTTCAATTTGCATTTGCCTCCAAATTTTATGTTGCTTCTATTGTTTTACTCTTGTTGCATGGCCCAGATTGTTCTCTTTGAGGACCCTCCTACCGTGACTATCATCACATTGATTTAGTATGCACTTTTGTATCTATTCATACCAGGAGTCAGAGTGAAGAATAAGGCATCGATTTAAAGTTAAGTTTGTCAATAAATATGCATTATCTACTTATCAGTTTGTGGTGTGTATCTTAGGGAGGGTTAGTGGGTATCTATAATACCTTATCCTCAATTTGTGTGCCTGTGTATTACTCGGTGTATGAGTTTAGGGATCTAGTGTATTGATTTTCTTTTTATCAGTGCTAGAAGGCCAACATGGTGGATATAGCCATTGCAGATTTTTAAGGAGTAATTACATAACTTTTTTTGTGTTTGAACATGTTTATTTAGGTCCTCACTATGCTATGGATGACTTTGGATGGTATGCATTGAGAATCATTTGAGGATTTAGCCGATGGTTGGAAAAAATTATACGTTTTTCTAAAGCCAACATGAAGATAATATTATCCCTTGATGCATATATATAAGATCGATTTTTTATATCATTTTGGTATCGAAGAATGAAAGAAGAAAAGTGTATTACTGTGTGATAAAAAATTCAAAAGGGCAGTTTTGTGATTTTATCTATGCATATAAGATTGGTGATGTGAGTTACAGTAGAGCAGAGCAAAAGAGAAAAATATGATAGAAGGTCTGAAATATATTAATGTGCTCAATCGAAACTATAACTTGGCATTAGAAGATGCTATTCCTCTACTTCAACCCTTCAAATGGATTTAATTTGAACCTCTTATAAGGAAGTAAGCCTTCCTATTTTGAGTAGTGAGCTATATGCAGTGAGCCTGAATGCAAGTGCATTCCCATTTTGTAAAACTTATATTTGAGTACTCAAATTTTGGATTGACCTCCATAGTGTTTTTTTCCTTAATAGGGTTCCCATGTAAAAATCCTTGTGTTATTGTGTTGTGGATGATTTCTTTATATGTTTACATCTTTCCTTTGGTTTAATGTGGAAATGGTTTGAATACCACAATTAAAAAATTGAAGATTGAAAAACACTGATTCACCCCCCCTCTTAATGTTTTGAGAGTCCAACACATTATTGATGCTTTATGCCCTTGACATGGTAATGGATCTTGAATTTCTGCAACAAATGGTGAAGAAATATGTCCTCGACCACACTAGAAATGCTCTTGAATACTCTATGATGCTCTTGTGAAGTCTTAGGATGGTTGAATCTTGATTCCTAGGTGGATATTGTAATTTCTTAGGTGAAATAATGATTTGAAACCCTTTTTATGTAGTCATTCCATCTAAATTACTAATTTTTAGATCCCAAATGCCAACATTCATGAAATTTTAATTCAAAACATTGATTTCTTGCTCAAAACCATAAAAAGGGGCCAAATGGGACTCATGCACCCAAGGTGGTGTATAGGTCCCATCTGGGTGGGACTCATATTCCCAAGGTGGTGTATAGGTTCCATCTACATGGAAATCATATGCCCAAGGTGATGTATGGGTCCCACCAAGGCTTTTCAGGTAGAGGAAATGTTGGGGAGTTAGAAAATTAAGTGTATTTATTGATCTTGTCTAGATTTTGGTTGAAATAAGCCTTGGGATGCATAATAAAGGGTCCTAAGGGCCTATTAATGATGATTTGAAGATCATAAATGCAATAGGGCCCAACAATTAATGTGAAGGTGTAAATAAATACACTTTACAACACTAAATTAAGGAAAAATTAGTTCAATTTACCTTAAAAGGTCCCTAAAAATAATGTGAATGTGTAAAAACATTACAAAACTAGATCAAGGAAATATTAGGTTCATTTTAATGTTAATCATTCCCAAATTAAGTGTGAAAAAGGGCTACTTTTTCCTACACTACAGTAGTTCATGTAGACCGGTATATTTTCAAGGTATATTTGATTTGAGAGAATGTTCAGTTTGATAGGGTAGGGTTGGATGGAACACTCACTGTTCCATGCTTTGGATCCTTTTTCTCAAGAACTCCTAGGTGACTCTCCCACCTTAACCTTTAGGTCCTATCTCATGTATAGGTACCCTTGGTTCTACTGGCCAACCCCACTATCATCAAACTCTCAAACTACCAAGCCAATCTTGGTGCCTTGCCACTAACTCTCCCTTAGCCCTTAATCTTCCCTAAAGGCTAATTAATTCCATCTCTTAGTTTGTTCTTTGCAGGGCTGTAGGGAGGTATCTATTGGCTTCACAAAATCTTCTTAGGGTTCTTGGACAATCACCAAACTCCAACTCTCCATCACTTCCACCAAACCCTCACCTAGGTTTAAAAAGGCTACATGCCCTAGAGTCCCAATTAGGCCTCCTAACCCGAGAAAAATGGACAGTTCACCCAAATGCTCCAAAAGACCCCCAATAGTTTCTTGGGACTCATGATACCCTTGCCAACACCTCAAAGATTTTTGGGGTTTGGAGCCTCCACTATCCGTACACTATCCTAACCCTTGGTTTAGCAATTTTAGGCTTGTTTAAGCCATTTTCTAACCTCACCATGATCAGTCATTTTGTTTTTCCTCCTACTGGACTATTGAAGTCTCCTCCTTCTTGCCAAGCCCTTGCAAGGAAACCAAAATCCTCTTCACACCATGGTTTTCCAGGAGATGGGCACCCCTGCAACCTTAGTGCTCTGCACTCTTTGTCCTTCCTAGTCGGGCACTGCCAAGCTCGCCTAGGAACAAACTTCATCCATGATTCCCTGACCTCTAAAGACTCCTACCTCTACTATATTTACAAGCATGGATCCTAGCCATAGTTTCCACGAGCCCATACACCAGGTACAGGAGAAAAGTGGACTAGAACTCCATTTCTGATGGTCTGCCAGTCATAACAGTAATGGAAAGAAACTAACTAACTACAATCAAAAGCTTGGAATGATGAAAACAAACTACTACTGAACCAACCTATGCTTGGAAGAAAAATACATTACATTGCACACATTTTTTCAGTGCCTGGTTTATACCATTAACACACTAACAAGAGAAAAACACAGAAAATTAGTCAATCTTCTCACTGTCCTCGCTTGTACTCATTAATTTTTGAATAATGCAAAATCTTCCAATGTCTTCCAACCCTTCACATAGGTCAAGACCTTCCCTATATAGTTCAAGAAAGTATTTAGCTTTTCCCTTGGTCGGACATGTTGGTTACAAAGTGGTAAAGGTGCAAAATGTCCCATTTTGCCACTTTTGCCAATTTCTTAGAAACTAGCAAAAGTGAGTGTCTAAACTCATAAACTATTCTGCTACTGATAGCTCCTAACCAAGGCATTTTATTAAGTCTCTAACTCAAATCCAATGGTCAACATGACCTTTAAATTATCAAAAACTCAAAAATTCATCCTAGATCCTCAAATTGCCTAGTGCTTCCTAGGTGCTCCTACACCATTCTCCCCCTCTCTGCCAAACACTAAGGAATGGAAGGAGAGATCAATGACATATCAATTCCATGCTTCTTGAACTGATCTTCTTGTACCCATGTAGCATCATATTCATGCTTGTTCTTCCACTTGATAAGATGTTCCATGTACACCTTATGCCTTGTAGACTTTTGCACTCTTGACTCCAAGATTCTTTCAGCTTGTTGCTTGTCTTGAGTAGGTAGGGGTATGTTGCTGACATCCTTGAAGATATCCCTACTATTCTGAGCTGATTCAGTGACTAATCCCTTGAATCTAATCAAATTAGCAACATTGAAAACTGGTGAAATTCCCAAATCCGAAGGTAACTCCACCTTGTATGCATTCTTTCCATACTTGGCTAATACCTTGCATGGTCCCACTCTCTTCATCTGCAACTTGGTTGACATTCCCTTCTGCAAACTTGATTTGTTAAGGTGAACCATGACATAATCTCCTAATGCAAATTGCAAATCCTTTCTTGACATGTCTACCTTGTCCTTCAAATTTTGTGTAGCCTCAGTGACTGTCTTCTTTACCTGCTCCTGAATCTCTTTCATGGTTTGAGTGAAGTCTTCAGCATGTCCACTCATATTCTCCATAGCTCCTAGATCCTTGAGCTCACATATACCTCTCGGGTGCATTCCATACACAATCTCAAATGGACTCTTCCCTGTGGTCTAGTTGACACTATCATTATAAGCATACTTAGCCTGTGAGATAACCATATCCCATGTCTATCCATATTCTTTATTTAGGCACCTTAGAAGGTTACCTAGCACCCTATTAACTACCTTTGTTTGACCATCGGTTTGAGGATGGTAAGCTGATCCAAAGGACAGGTTGGTACCCAATCTGCTCCATAGAGTCTTCAAAAAAGTGACTCATGAATTTAACATCCCTATCTAAAACAATACTTAAAGGCAGTCCATGGATCCTTACAATCTCTTTGAATAAAAGGTGAGCTATATAGCTAGCATCATGAGTAGTTTTACAAGGAATAAAGTGACTCATCTTGCTGAATCTGTCCACCACTACATACACACTATCAAAACCAGTATTGTTCTTAGGGAGTCCTACCAAAAAATCCATGCTCACACACTCCCACGGTCTGTTAGGAATGGGTAAGGGTTGATATAGACCAGAATTACTAGCTCATCCTTTAGCTTTCATACACACAACACATTGCTCTACATATCTCCTAACATCTCTTGCCAACTTAGGCCAATAGTAGAACCTTTGCACTAGTTCCAATGTCTTATTGATGTCAAAATGTCCACTAAGACTACCATTATGCTTTTCCTGAATGAGGTTTTCTCTCATCGACCCTTTTGGAACACATAGCTGATTCCCTTTAAACAACAATCCACTTTGAAAAGTATACTCTATGTATTGGCCATGAAAATGATTCTCAAAGTTAGAACATACCTTGTAGGCCTCTAAGAAATCTTCATCCTCCCCATAGAGATCTTTCAAACACTTTATTCCAATGCTCTTGATCTGTATTTCTTGGACTGTCAGCAATCTTCTACTCAATGCATCTACTACCTTGTTCATTTGTCCCTTCTTGTGCTTGATAGTGAAAGTAAAAGCTTGGATGTACTCCATCCACTTCAAGTGTCTATTTCTCAACTTCTCCTGGGTGTTAATATAACTAAGTGCCTGATTGTCTGTAAAGACCACAAACTCCTTGGGTAGAAGGTAATGTCTCCACTTCCTAAGTGACTGAACCAAAGCATAAAGTTATAGGTCATAGGTAGAGTACTTCTTCTTGGCTTCATTGAGCTTTTCACTGAAGAAAGCTATGGGCCTGCCCTCTTGACTAAGCACTCCTCCTACTACAACTCCACTAGCATCACACTCCATAGTAAACAATTTGTCAGAGCTTGACAATAAGAGAATAGGTTGAGTTGCCACTTCTTGTTTTAGTTTCTCAAATCCTTTCTCACCTTCTTGAGTCCACACAAACTTAGTTTTCAAACCACCCTTGATTGTCTCTAGGACTAGTGCACATATGCCACTAAAGTTTCTTATGAATTTCATATAAAACTGAGCCAATCCATGGAAACTTCTTACCTCAGTCCCTGTGGTTGGTGTAGGCCAGTTTAGGATAGCTTCCACCTTACTACAAAACCCAAATATACAAGTTCTTGTTTGAAAAACTCACACTTCTCCAGGTTGATGGCCAACTTCTCCTCTTGCAGCCTTCTAAGAACCATCTCCACATGTTTGAGGTGTTCTTCTGCTATCTTGATAAAGATGAGTATATCATCAAGATATACCACCACAAATATCCCTGCAAAGTCTTTGAGCACCTCATTCATAAGCCTTATGAATGTGCTAGGGGCATTAGAGAGGCCAAATGGCATCACTCTCCACTCATACAACATATTTGTTGTCTTGAATGTTTTTTTTCACTCATCTCCATCCTTGATTCTGATTTGATGGTATCCACTCTTGAGATCCAACTTGGTGTAGTACTGATCTCCTCCAAGACAATCCATGAAGTCTTCAATCCTAGGAATAGGGAACCTATACCTAATTGTGATTCTATTTATTGCTCTAGAATCAATACATAACCTCCACTTGCCTCCTTTCTTTGTTGTTAAGACTACTGGTATTGCACATGGGTTGATGCTCTTCTTAATTAATCCTTGATCCAACAACTCTTTCACTTGTCTAGCCACTTCCAAATTCTGATTCGGTGTAAGCTTATATGCTGCTTTGTTAGGAAATGATGCTCTTGGTATGAATTCAATCTGATGACTAATGGCTCTTTTTGGAGGTAAAGTTGCAGGTGCACCATCACTTATTATATCCTTATACTTCTCAAGCAAATTTTGGACTACTCCGGGTATGACTGGTTTTTCAGTCTTATCTTCCTCTTTGGACTGCAACAAGACTACATATCCATCACCTCCTTTATGTAGGGTGTTAAGGAACTCATTCCCACTACTTAGTAGAACACTTGGTGTCTTTGACTATCCTTCATCCTCTTCTGACAGTGACTGCAACTAAAAAGTCTTTCCATCCTTTTTAAAAGATATAGTATTCTCCTTCCCATCATACATAGCACTCCTATCATACTGCCATGGTCTGCTTAATAGTAGATGGCATGCATCCATGGGTAATACATCACAAAATAGCTTATCCTTGTACCCTCCAATAGAAAACTCCATCGTTACTTGCTCATTAACAAGAACACTCTGCCCTTTGTTTAACCATGTCACTTTGTAGGGGTTGGTGTGGGATACCTTCTCCAATTTGAGCTTCTTTATTGCCTCTTCTGAGATAATATTATCTATTGAACCTAAATTTATAATGACCTTGCATACTTTCCCAAGTATTTTGCATCTCACTCTAAATAGAGCTCTTCTTTGTTTTGGTTCTTCCTTGACCGGTTGTCTGATCAAAGCTCTCCTAAACATCATATTCTCTCCCATTTCAGATTCAATATGACTGATCTCAAGTGATTTAGTGCTCATGGTGTCCTCTTGTGCATATGCCACCCTCTTCTCAACATTGGATGAAGTTGCTTTCTCCGAGCACCTAAAGGCTGGATGGCCTACTTGAACACAATGGTAACATTTCATGGTAGAAAAATATGAATTGCTTCTGCCTGCTCCTCTTCCTCTGGTTGATCCTCCTTGAGAACCTCTACCTCTTCCATAACCTCCTCTAGAAGGTGCTTCACTTCCATGCTCAGTGAGTTTGGATTCACCTTGGTTTCTTTGTTCATTTCCTCTACCTTGGTAACCACATCTATTTCCTCTTTGATCTCTTTGATCTCTGCCTTTGCCTCTACTCTTAGAAGCCTGATCATGTTTCCTCTTGCTTCTTTCCTCAATCTTGATAGCTAACTAATAGCATTGGTGTACTATCTTTGGACTTAGAAGAGTCATCACTTCTTGGATGTTCCACTTCAAGTCATTCAGATACCTAGCCACTTTGAGACTTTGATCCTCTGATACATTAGACCTCATACAAAGTTTTTGAAACTCCTCAGTGTAAGTGTTCACATCTTGGTCTCTTTGCCTCAAAATTTTCCTCTTCTTATGTAGTTGAATCTCATAATCATCTGGTATGTATGCTTCTCTCACTTTTGCCACCATACCTTTCCAAGTTGAAATAGGCCTCTTGCCTTCCTTTTCCCTCTCTGTCTGAATGAATTTACACCATGTCAAGGTAGATCCTCTCAATATAGACTTGTCCACCTTCACCTTCTATGCTTCAGTGACTCCATAAAATTCAAAATGGTTCTCCATGCCTTCTATCCAATCTAGGACTAGGTCAGCCTCCAATTTCCCACTAAATAGTGGTATACCTTCAAGTGCCTTCCCACTCAAAGCTTTCAAGGCCTTCAAGAAGGGTTCCTCTTGCAAAACAGGGTCAAGTTCAGGGGTCTTGTCTTCCTCTACAACCTCTTCACTCTTTGGTTCCCTACCCTCCAATCTATCACTCACCTCATCAGCCTTGATTTGCACATTGTTCAATGCTTGCTCCAGTTGAGCTAGTCTTTCTCTCAACCTCCTATTATCTTCCTCCTGATCTTCAACTTTCCTTGCCAGTTCAATGTTGGTCACCATGTTTGTGGAACCATTGGATTCAAAGTCTGACATACAAAATTCACTCCCAAATATTTATCTTGCTCTAATACCAATCTGATAGGGTAGGGTTGGATGGAACACTCACTGTTCCATGCTCTGGGTCCTTTTTCTCAAGAACTCCTAGGTGACTCTCCCACCTTAACCTTTAGGTCCTATCTCATGTATAGGTACCCCTAGTTCTACTGGCCAACCCCACTATCATTAAACTCTCAAACTACCAAGCCAATCTTGGTGCCTTGCCACTAACTCTCCCTTAGCCCTTAATCTTCCCTAAAGGCTAATTACTTCCATCTCTTAGTTTTTTCTTTGCAGGGGTGTAGAGAGTTTTCTACTAGCTTCAAAACATCTTCTTAGGGTTCTTGGACAATCACCAAACTCCAACTCTCCATTGCTTCCACCAAACCCTCACCTAGGGTTAAAAAGGCTATAAGCCCTAGAGTCCCAATTAGGCCTCCTAACCCGAGAAAAATGGACAGTTCACCCAAATCCTCCAAAAGACCCCCAATCTTTTCTTGGGATTCATGATACCCTTGCCAACACCTTGAATATTTTTGGGGTTTGGAGTCTCCACTGTCCGTACACTATCCTAACCCTTGGTTTAGCAATTTTAGGCTTGTTTAAGCCTTTTTCTGACCTCACTGTGATCAGTCAGTTTGTTCTGCCTCCTCCTGGACTGTTGAAGTCTCCTCCTTCTTCCCAAGCCCTTGCAAGGAAACCAGAATCCTCTCCATACCATGGTTTTCCAGGAGATGGGCACCCCTGCAACCTTAGTGCTCTGCACTCTTTGTCCTTCCTAGCCGGGCACTGCCAAGCTCGCCTAGGAACAGACTTCATCCATGATTCCTTGACCTCTAAAGACTCCTACCTCTACTATATTTACAAGAATGGAGCCTAGCCATAGTTTCCACAAGCCCATACACCAAGTACATGAGAAAAGAGGACTAGAACTCCATTTCGGACAGTCTGCCAGTCAGAACAATAATGGAAAGAAAATAACTAACTACAATCAAAAGCTTGGAATGATGAAAACAAACTACTACTGAACCAACCAATGCTTGGAAGACAACTACATTACATTCCACATGTTTTTCAGTGCCTGGTTCATACCATTAACACACTAACAAGAGAAAAACATAGAAAATTAGTCAATCTTCTCACTGTCCTCGCTTGTATTCATTAATTTTTGAATAATGGAAAATCTTTCAATGTCTTCCAACCCTTCGCATAGGTCGAGACCTTCCCTATATAGGTTAGGAAAGTAGTTAGATTTTCACTTGTTTATATGTGTAGGTTTTTTGGAGAACAAAGGTCTATTTTTAAATGATTGAAATCAATACAACAACAATTGTGTTATGAGTACAATGATGAAATTATGGTAATGCATCAACATAGAATTCATCAGTATCAATTTTTAATCTTGCATCATATTTGGTTTAAGATAATGTTCAATTTGGACATTGTATTCCATGTTGCTTATGCTAAAAAATTGTCTATATTTATATGCAGGTATACTACGCTCAATTTGGATCATGAGGAGGTTACAATTACAATAAATCCATCATTGTTGAGTTTCAAATAGGTCTTCAAGATTTATTTTCTTAACAATTCACTTAATTCTATGTGTAGATTTTTTTGGAGAATTTGAAGTGGATAAAAGGCTACTGAGATCAATAGTTATAACTTTAGCATTGTTCACATATCATTCATAAGGTGAAGTCCACATATAATCCTTATGTAGTGATTCCTAATATTCCATCACATTTGGTTTGAGATAATGTTCAATTAAAACTTTCTAGTTCATTTTTCTTATGCTCAACAATTTGTGTATATTTATATGCAGGTCTACTATACTCAAGTTTGGAGCGTGATGAGGTTACAATGATAATAGATCCACTGTATAATTGTTAAGGTGACATCTATGATATAATTATGAGTAGCGATTCTTAATCTTGCATCATATTTAGTTTCTAGTTCATGTTTCTTATGCACAATACTATGTCTATTTATATGCGGGTCTATTTATTTTTTTGGAGAAGTGAGCAAGGATGAGTTGCTTCTACAAGCATCACGATAGGGATTACCTTAGGGTGCTAGAGATGAGAATGGCATGTGGCCATTAAGAGGTAAATATCAAATGCATAAATTTTTTATACTTTATGGTGGTAGAGATGAGAATGGGATGTAGCTATAGAGTGAGAAATATGATATGCATAAAATTTGTATACTTTAGGGTGGTAGCTCGATGAGAATGGAATGTAGCCATAAAGAGGGAAATATGATATGCATACAATTTATACACCTTAGGGTGGTTCTTTGACGTATTTTTACATGAGGACATAGAAAATATGCTATGAATGTTATTAGCTATATTGACATTATGGATGTGTTGTTTTATGTGTATGCAAAGAATGCACATGGTATGTAGCTATATTGATGATGAATATGATGTTTATGTGTATGCTAACAACGCACATGCTATACAACTAGATTGATTAGATTTGGATGCTCATAGGTAAAAAAATTCATTATGTATGAATGTATGTTCATGAATTCCATGTGTTCTTGTTCATATGTAAGTATCTCATGTGTATGCTCAAAAGGCTCATAAAAGACTATGTCAAAATAGTGCACTCTGATTTGATTGATTGACCTGGAGAATGAACACAAACCTTCCCAAAAAAATTTCTACCCACTTGGACATGTTTGTGTAATTGTTTTTGGTCCAAGAAGAAAAAAAAATTATGCTTCTTTATAAGTTTGCATTGTTGTCTACTCACACTTTTTGTGAGTTTACATTCTAAGTTGGCATGATCAAACAATGTTGATTTGAATAAAAAAGGGAGATTTTAATGTGGATGGATTACATATGGACTTGTACATGCATACCAAAAAACTTTAGGTGCCACGAGCTCTAAGAACCACTCCATCATAGTTTGATAGTTTTTTTTCTCTTAAGGCTCTTAAGAGACTACATCAAAATAGTGCGCTTTGAAATGATCGGGTGACTTGGAGAATGAATAGATCCCTTCCCTAACATTTATCTACCCACTTGGATGTGTTGGTGCAATAATTTTTGGTCTAGGATGCATGAGACCAAAATTTATGCTTATTTCCAAATTTTTACTGCTCTCTACCGATGCTTTTTGCAAGTTTCCATTCTAAGTTGGCATGGCCAAACAATGTTGATTGACAAAAAATGAGAGAGGTTTATGTGGAGAGATTCCATATGGAATTTTCCATGCAAATGAAACATTGTTAGGTGTCATGATCTCTAAGAACCACTTCATCATATTTTGGTAGCTTTTTTCTCTTGGGGCTCTTAAGAGACTATGTTAGAATAGTGCACTCCAAAATGATCAGGTGACGTGGAGAATGAACAGAGACCTTCCCTAGTATTTATCTGCCCACTTGGACATGTTGGAATAGCTGAATTTGGTCTAGGATTCATGAAAAAAATTACTTATTGCCAAATTTGCACTACTATCTACTAATTCTTTTCCAAAGTTTCCATTCTAAGTTGGCATGGCCAAATGGTGTTGAGTTGGAAAAAATTGAGAGAGGTTTATGTGAATGGATACCATATGTAATTTTATGTGTATAAGAAACATTTTTAGGTTCTATGAGCTCTAATAACCATTCTATCATATTTTGGTATTTTTTTTCTCTTAAGTCTCTTGAGAGATCACATCAAAATAGCACACTCCAAAATGATCGGGTGACATGGAGAATGAATAGAGCCCTTCCCTATAATTTAGCTACTCAATTATATGTGTTGGCATAGTCAATTTCAGTCTAGGATGCATGAAACAAAAATATGCTTATTTTCAAATTTGTACTACTCTATATTGACACTTTTTGCAAGTTTCCATTCTAAGTTGGCATGGCCAAATGACGCCGAGTTGACCAAAAATGAGAGAGTTTTATGTGGAGGAATTCCATATGGAGTTGTACATGCAAATTATTTATTTTTAGGTTCCATGAACTCTGAGAACCACTTCATCATTTTTTGGTATCTTTTTTCTCTTAGGGATCTTAAAAGACTACATCAGAATAGTGCACTCCAAAATGATCAGGTGAATTGGAGAATGAACATAGCCCTTATATAGAATTTATCTTCCCACTTGGACATGTTGGCATAGCCAAATTTGGTCTAGGATACATGAAACAAAAAAATACTCATTTCCAAATTCACATTGCTCTCTACTAATTCTTTTTGCAAGTTTTCATTCTAAGTTGGCATGGCCAAATGGTGTTGAGTTTACCAAAACTGAGAGAGCTTTATGTGGAGGGATACCATATTTAATTGTATGTGTAGAGGAAACATTTTTAGGTGCCACGAGCTCCGAGAAATAATCTATCATAGTTTGGTAGTTTTTTTATCTTAAGGCTCTTAAGAGACCACATCAAAATAGCACACTCCAAAATGATCGGGTGACATGGAGAATGAATAGAGGCCTTCTCTAAAATTTATATTCCCACTTAGATGTGTTGGAATAGTCAATTTTGGTCTAGAAATCATGAAAAAAAAATGCTTCTTTCCAAATTTGTACTACTCTCTATTGATGCTTTCTGTAAGTTTCCATTCTAAGTTGGCATGGCCAAACGACACTGAGTTAACCAAAAATGAGAGAGTTTTATGTGGAGTTATTCCATATGGACTTGTATGTGTAGATGAATTTTTTTTAGGTTCCATGAGCTCTGAGAACCACTTCATCATGGTTTGGAAGTTTTTTCCTCTTAGGGCTCTTAAGAGATTACATCGAAATATGTAATGTGCTATTCTCAAATAACACATAAATAAACCAAATTAGATATGAAAATGACCTATTAATTTCAAACACAATTGAAAAACTATATTCCATCATAGCATACCATGTCATCAAATTGAGTTAAAATCATACCCAAACGTCATAATGTTGGGTTACATAGTTTGACTAGGCTATAATTGCTAATTAGTCATAACAAGTTTACATCAATGTAGTGCCATGCACAATAAACATAAAATGGAATTCCATGTAATTCCACTTTAACACTCACCAAAATCTGATGGATGATAACATGGTTTAGGCACTTTTCCCACCCAACTGCAAAGCCATGCTTCCTCGACATGTTCTTCCTAACATGAAGAACCACTGACCTTGCACAAAATACTTAGAAAAAGAAATCAAAATGCAAGGTGGAATATGTTGTGTGCCTAACATAACTACATGTATTTCTATCCAAAATTAGAACATGCAAGAACAATGTTAGGAAATGGTAAAGAGATAAATCATAAAATTAGTCCATTCAACACTATGGGCTACAAATCTTGGCCAAGAATATGCTACATACAAAATCTAAATGATAGATTCTAGAAAAGAAAAATCTATACCATTTGTTATTCCACTTTTGGCACTCATCCTTGAAGGAGAATTTCTATAAGCATAAGGAAATACCCTTCCCTACTAAGATATTAACTTGAAAATATACAATCTAGTTTATAATAGATTACCTTAGCCACCCTTTTGATGTTTAAGTAAATAATGGGTAACTATACAAGCACAATCTTCATATGACTAAATAAGTAACCTTGAAGTTAAGTAGGTACATTCACAATAAATTAACCAGATTTCTTCCTTCTTGAACATTATGCAATAGATATTAAGTCATTTAAGCATGATCTCTACTTGTTGGATAGAATAATCATTCATACAAAAATATTGTAACACATGCAAAGCATACAAATGTACATATTTCCTTGCTTCTTCTTGTAATGAATATACATTATTTGAGTAAAGAAAATAAGCTATTAAAAGAAGGTATATTGAGCATGTATGTGTATATGCATAAATGAGAAATTTATGCATGCACACATATATGACCTTCTATTTAAATAATTATGTATGCATACACATTATTAAAATAAGAGTAGCATTAATTTCTTGTATTTAACTAATGTAAAATTAGATATAAATATTTAGAATTTATTATCCAATGAAACTCAAAATAAAATAACACTACTATATTTGACTACAAATTCCAATGAATGTTTGGTGACATATCAGCAAAATATTGTCGACTTACCGTTGCAACACTGATTTAAATTTCGTCGTTGGATTTTCATCACTTTAATGACCAATTTCTATATGTCGAAACCATGAACCAACATCATTGGTCAGCGCCATGGAAAATATTGGTGGTGTCTGTCATGAAATCAACGTAATTTCATCCATCTAGCAACACAAAAAATCACAAAACATTGCAGAATGCCCATTTGAAATCATTGAAAAAACACCAAATGTTCATCCATTTTATGACGAGGTGGAGCAAACCGTCATTTCCATTATGATGAAAATTACGTCATGTGTACAACAACCTCGTCACAATTTTTTTTGGTTTGTCGGGCTATGTTTGTCAAAATTGTGACAAAACCAGTTTTTAATTTTTTATTATTGAAAAGTGCATTACCTTATTGAGCTTCTCTTTGTTTTGAGAATAGTTTAATATTCTCTACTTAACAGGGCCAACCATGTGACAATGGAAGCTCATTTGGCCCTTCCCCCTCCCCCCATCCCCTCCCTGCCCCGCCCCCCCACCCCCCCCCGCCCCCCTTCATATCACTCTCAATTCCCCATACCTAATCATATAACATTAATCATTCATCCATCCATTAGTAACATATAACATTCATTCATTAACATATAAAATTCATTCTTTCAGTTTTTACATATTATCAAAAATATGGTTGTCATAATATGATTACAATCAATTTTTTTGTTTCTTTTTTGTAGCTTAAAAAGAAGTCGAGTACCATTTTCTAAATCATTTGTCCCCCCTTTAGTTGTTCTAACCTCTTCTTGTGATCTTTATGTATGCCTAGTCCTGTACTCACGATGTGGAGGCTATTGCAAGGGGGGTCTGTTGCAATAACAAAGAAATGTTAAATTGATATGTTTTATTATTATTTTTACAAGTATTTCATTAATTAAAAGAACATTAGAGTGGTGCTCTTTACCTGATGGGGCCACATCATGTTCTTGATCTTGTCTTATAGCCTCATTCTCAACATGTTGAACACCGTCTAAATCCTCTGGAGTTGAAACATGAAAGGTTACATTAATTAATACACCAATTTCAATTAAATATGTTTAAAATAACATTAGAGTGGTCCTCTTTACTTAATTGGGCCACATCATGTTCCTGATCTTTTCTAGCCTGATCATGCTCAACATGTTGATCACACTCTACATGCTCTAAAGTTGAAACATGAAAGGTTACATTAATTAATACACCAATTGCAATTAAAGATGTTTAATTGTATTAATCCATACTATGTTTTATAAAGCACATGAATACATCTAGTACTGGGATGCACACCATGACCTTCATCTACAGGTTGTATTCCACCCTTACTAGGTTGCATTCTAATTTCATGTGCAATATTATCATTGCTTTCCTATTTAAAAAAAATGGGCACATAATTACTTTATGATGGAAATTAATATTGAATAGATTACACAAGTATTCAATTTTAAATAAAATTCATTGAGTTTATTTACTTGTGTGTTAGATGCAATGGAAGCTTGTGTTTTCCCAGTCAAAATTCTTAGGTATTCAACCATGATTCCATAGCCTTGCTTGAAGGAAATCTTTAGGTCCTCTTTTGTGGACACTATGTTGAATTCACAACCCTGCATTTTTGCATAAGACCATGAATTTTGCTTCTATGGTGTGATAAAACCAAAATTGTTCACAATTTATTATTTGGATGCAATATTTCATTTATTGATACTTACAATTCATGTGGCTAATTTCATATAACCACTAGAGCCAATTTTGTGTTGCCCATGTTTTGCTAGTCTTGCCTTTGTTGCCTTCGATGTGTTGAGCAACTTATGAAAAATTTGAAATATGTTATATTATGTAAACATAAAGAGTAACTAGTATATAATTACATTGTTGATAGTGTCACATACCTTCCTTGGCCCAGTGGTGTCTTTATTTTTTTATTTTCAGCCTTCTCCTTTCCATCCGACACTAGGTCCTTCCACTCCCTCTCCAGAATCATGGGGGGACACTCGTACCTTTTTTTATTCTCTAAATGTGACCTATATTGGTCCCTCACATAATTTAGATAGGTACCATCTTTCTTAAGTACCTTGGTTTGATTGGATGTGTTATTATTGAACAACACAACTAAACGATTAATGAGCTCATCTTTTAAATCTTGATTTTGGGAATTCCACCGTGTACGTATGGTGGGCCCAAAGATATCAAATGTAATATCATTTAGATGTTTATAAAAAACACCATTTCCTACAAATGATCATGGGATCATTAGTCTAAAAAGAGTGATCAATAAGTAAATTTCAATTGGATTATATATAATAATAATTAAAACATTTTAAAGTACTTGGGACCTTCTCTATCTTTATGGGAACGAAATCCTCAGTCACCACAAATGTGACCGGCAATGTTCTCGTACTAGTAATACGGGAAGATCTAGGAAATGTTGCTAAAACATCACTAGTACTAGTGGCCTCTGCATCCCTAGGTACATGTCCTAACGCATGTTCTGGCATGTGTTCACTACCAGAGTGTGCACTACTTGATGCCTGCATGCTATGTGTTGCCGACATTTTAGTCAACAATATAGGCATAGATGATGGGGTCGGATGATGTGATGTATGCACAAGAATATTAGGATTGCACTTGTACCAACCCCTACTCTCTAGGAAGCACCTGTAGTACCCTGATCATGGCCAACAACATCATGATGATGCAAAAAATCTTATAAAAACAACACATATTTTAGTTCATGACATAAAAGAGTACAAAATATTAAACCATGAATGATTTTATATTATAATTAAAGATCTCATGATAGCTTACTTGCAAGTTTCATGCTCTCTTAGTCAATATTTTAACCCTTTCTCTTATCTCATCTGTTTGAGGCACTATGAATAACAATTGAAGGATTTCTTCATTGCATTTTTTTTGGGTTTTCCTTATCATATCCAAAGGGTTTGCGGAATATGCAATGCCATCATCACATAATAGTGACTACACCTCCCTATGGATTCTCTCCTCTACTATTGGTGCCTTTCCCTGATCATCCAACTATGACAAGAATATTAAAAACATTATTGAAATTAACCCAATAAACTTATGTAAAAAACAAAATAATAAAAAAAAATTCTCATATCTAATTTTTACAATTACAATGAGGTAAACCTGCCAGGTAGAAGCACCTAAAGATGCATCATGATCTATTCTCTAGTTTGGAGCATTCCCCCTATGATCAATGTTCCATTGTGACAAAAATTAAATCATTACAACAGAATAGGAAATTAGCACCTAAAATAGCACCAGATTTTAGTGCCTTTGAATTCATGAATTAGAAACTTTTGTTGGCGAAAACTCAACACAAAATGGCATGCTCACTTCAGCACCAAATTTAGTGTTGGGTTTAGTGCTAGTTTTAGCATCAGATTTAGCGCCTTCTAGTTTGGCTTTCGATTTTGCTTCTGGTTTTGCTTCTTGTGTTGCTTCTAGTTTTGCTTATGGTTTTTCTTCGAGCATTTTTGCTTCCACTTTTTCTTCCAATTAATTGATTATGTTTTTGCTACCTAGATAATGCCAATTTTTTCTTCTAAGAATTCTTTTGGTTTTCTTCTAGTTTGGCTTCCATTGTTGCTTCCTTTTTTTCTTCTAAAAATTCTTCTTATTTTTCTTCCATTTATTAATTTAATATGTTTTATTTCAATTTAATTAGTTAAATACATCATGCCTATTAAACAACTCATATTATTATAGAGTAAGTAAATTAAATATTATGTTTTATTTCAATTTAATTAGTTAAATATATCATGACTCTTAAATAACTCATATGATTATAGAGTAAGTAATTTAATTATTTAACTCATATGATTAAATAACAAGATAGTTATTGTTACCTAATTTTTCTTCCAACTAAATCAAGTAGACTTATGATTGTGTTTGCATTTAAAAATAAAAGGTACATATCATTTTCTGCTAAGTTTCATCCATGTGCATAAAAGAGAGTATCAAAAAACTACATTATTTGACTAAGGGAATTGCATACAATAGAAAAGAGAGTCAACATTTATTGCAAAGGTAGTCTTTATTGATAACCATAAGTGTATAGTGTCTCTCACAAGCTGAGGGACTGACTATTTTTATACATATAAAGAAAAAACTATATATTTACAAATAAAAGGAAATGCATATGTAAATAAGGTGGACCCGTCATTCTGAATGATGAATCCCAATTGAGTTGCCTTGCATCAACTTCAGTCCTCCTACCCATCCAACCTCCAGTTGTCACTTTCCCTTGCTACTCTGAGTTTCCCTACATTTGTGAGAAGAATTTGGTTAGAGCAATGAAGAATCACCAATCAGTACATAGGAAAACATCTGTAAACATATAATTTGATCCTTATAAACATTAAAATAGCTAGCATATCATAGATGTCCAATAAAATAAAAGAGTTATCAAACACATCTATCATATGCTTTGTTTATCTAACATGTTTTCTCTTTGTGCAGATATAGGACAAAACTTTGTTACAATTTTGTTTTAGCTTAATATAACATGTGGAGTAAAATGTAGCTCCCACAAGGGTTGAGCCCAGGATGTTGCCCTTGTGTTTTAGGAGGAATAGGAAATTGAGAAACTTGATCAAATCAATGATAATCCTATTATTGATGCATTAAATCAATATGGAATCATACTAGTTGATCAAATTTCATTATCAGATTCAAAAGATGCAACAAAATGGTGTGAATTATCAAGAAATTTATTTTGCATATTCACAATGAATCAAACAATAGGATGATTGGAAATACTACTGTGCTAGATATGTCTTTCAATATTCTTAAGATGGATCAAAAGTCCATTTTAATAATGATATGAGTTGTATTTCACTATCAACATTTTCAAGGAGCCAGTAAAGAAGGAAACAAGAACAAGGGCAACAATCATTGAAAAATGAAACAATTTGTCTCTTCCCAAGAAAAAAATGATTTTTGTGATAATATGAGCAGTGAAGCACATATGAATCAAGTTCAATTATGCATAATCATTATGGTTGAGTTACTAATCAATGAGGTCTTACAGGCTATCAAGAGCTATCAAGAGCTATCATGAGTTACATGGAGTAGCACAAGGTGAACAATTGAATGCAATGCCAAAGACATCATGTCAGTATGTTATCCCAAAGAGAAATGCATGAGAAGGAAATCATATTGATACAGAGTAGTAACTAACATGCATTGGTAATCATCTTGCTACTGATACACTGAGTATTCAAAAACAACTGCAGTGCACACTCTGATAAACAACCAGTGCATGATGGTTTGAGGAGATACCAATGATTTTAGAAATGAATGTAGGACAGTCATGAAGGGTAGCCTTTGAGAAAGATTTCTTGGTAATCATGTCAAGAGCAGACATGGTAAAGCAACTCATCATGCTAGTAACAGTGTGAAAAGATACATGTGAAGTATTGCAAAGTGATAGAACTACATGAAGCATAAAGTGATGCAAAATTTGACAGTAATGATGTTGGCAAGATATTATGGACATGGAAAGAACTCTATTGATTCAAAGACAAGCTATCATCAATATAAGGTAATGCAGTGCCATTTCCACTTTTAAAGGCTAAATAAGATTAAAGTATGCAACAAGTGTATGTAACTCAAAAGGTTCATGAAATCCTATAGAAATCATGCATAATGATGCTATGATTTAAATCAAAAAATGACAAAGAAGACGAAGATTTAATTATTCATTTTCTCCAAGAAAGGAAATATAGAGCCTCATCCTATGTGAAGTAAACCCTCAAAAATAGAAAAATACCTAGAAAGGAATGAGCACTGTCATATTGCCTTTTAGGAAAATTCTTATGGAAATGAAAACTGAATGCAAGCATGGACACAACCATGATAAAAGGTATTTCTTCCATTTTTGTACATAAAATACTATCTTCTAAGGAAAATACAAGTTCCATAGAGGGTTTTTCATTTTTCTTATAGAAAGACCAAAGACCGAGCATACAAGAATGAAGCATGAAAACATAGAAAAAAAAATCATTTTTGCCATTGTGTTGAATAGAGAGAGCTTGAAATGAGATTTTATTCATAGAAAACAAAAGAGAAAATCAAGGTATACATCGGCATAAAGCTTACCTGAGCTTGAGTTTGTTTGTTTCATTGAATATGAAAGTTATTTTCCACCATGAGAATCTTCAAAAAAATCAATCATGGCAGCCAAGAGTAAGCAAAGCTTCCATAGAAGAAATGAAGAGAAGAATGCATCAAAAAAATTAGAGAGGTTGCGGCCAAGAAGCCTCAAAACCCTTCGAAAATGGAGTGAAAATGCTACAAAATAATCAAGAAGCAACTTACCATCCTGTTGCAAGAGGATTTCGACCCCAAGCATGGAGGAATCAAATGAAAAATGAATGGAGAATTTTCAAACCCTAGTTCATCATGGCGGTCGAATACATAACTCTTTTCTTCCAAAGTTGCCAAGTAAAATGATTCACGAGTTTTCAAAAAACCCCAGATCAAAGACAAACCTAGAATGCCATTGAGTAGAGCCTACATCCATAATCATGGAGCCATGAAGGAGGCTCAAATAAATAATAAATAAAATTTTACACTATTCTTTTTGGAAATAGAAAAAATATTCTAGAGAGGCCTTGACCAAGCTATCACTAAGAAAGAGAAAAAATGTAGAAATAAAAAAATATTTCATTGTTTAATCAAACTAAATATGGAGAGTATGATTTGTTTCATTTCTTTTTCTAGTGAGCTAAGTCCAGAGAAGCTGAGCTAAGATAGAAGGGTTTCAAAATAAGGATGCATGGTAGAATCAAAACACCCATTCATTCGTATCTATTGACTCCAAACCGAGCTTGTTTTGACAGAAAATGGAGGTAAGATACAAATTAATGGAGCATAAAAACTTACTCAATTTCTTGTTGCTTGAAGAAATGTGAGCTCCAAAATTTCTTTGATGTCAGCCTCAAGACAAGCAAGGCGTCGATAGAGTAAAGCAAGAGAAAAATGCATGAGAATCCAAGAAGGAATGTTTTTGAAAACGCATTCAGATAAGTGGAAAAAAATGATGAACCATGAAAGCTTTACCTGATTCAGCCTCAATAGAAATTTATTTGAAGAAAAATCTCAAAAGCAGTGAGAACATTGAAAGAGACTCCTTTACAAAGCTCAAAATTTCAAACTCTAATGATGGCAGCATGTGCAAGGCAAGGGAGCTCGAAAAAACCAAGTGAAAATGAGAGTTGAAAATTAGGGCTTGGGTATTTTGTTCTAACTCATCATGGCAAAAAAAATATTCATGTGAAAAAACTCAAATATGTTTAATCATTAAATATTTTAATATTCAAACAAATTTAGAAAAAAAAATACATATATTTTATAATAAAAAATTACTATTATCTATTAAATTCATAAGTGTTAAGTTCATTCTTGTACCTCTATACCATTGGATGATTGTGAGAGAGGTGTGGTAGCATGGTATATTACCACACTGTGAGAGATTTATTACTGTCTGGTGGTAGTGAAGTGTATACTACCATACTGCGAGAGGCTTCTGACTGTCTGGTGGTAGTGTGGTGTATACCACCATACCATGAGAGGCTTTTGATTGTCTAGCGGTAGTGCAGTATATCACAACCCTAAGAAAGCCTTCTAGTAGTGGGGTTTCAATGTATACCACTCTATTGCATACGTTGCTCACCTTCCTGGTGGTATAACAGTGTATTCTTTTGATCATTACTTGAAGAGTGTCGATGAGAGAATCTTATTTATCTTACCGATATCTCAATGTCTCATTGACATTAGATCTTTTGTTCCTCTAATGTTGGTTGATGGTGTCAATGAGACAAGTTAATATCTCTTGCTGATATGCCACTATCTAAATCTGGTGATAAATCTAGCACCACTAAATCCAGTGCTGAATCCAGTGCTAAACCCGATGCTAAACCCGACACTAAATTTGATGCTAAATCCGGTGCTAATTAGTGCCTAATTTAGTTCCTACTTATCCTAATCGGCACAAAAAATGTCAAAATGGCACCATCCTGATAAATAGCACCAGCGTTTTTAAAAAATTGGAGAAAAATAAATTAAAACAATGGGTGGAAGCAAAAGAAAAAAGCAAAAAAGGGAGCTAATCATAGGGATTTGCTATAGTGAATATAAAAAAAAATTACCGAAATGCAACCAATAGACTTATGAAAAAAAACATAATAATAAAATGGTATATTGGAGTCATTAATTAGAGGTTGGGTAAAATTCTATATAGTACGTACCACCCCCATAGTAATTGTGTTTGTATCTATGTGATTCAAATTGTAATCAATTAACAACTCTTCCCCCGCAATTATTGATTTTATCACACATTAGAATACATGGTTTCCCTTGTGTGCCTCGAATATGCAATTGGGTTGCTTATTTGTTGACCCAAGTCATGTACTATTTATAAACCCTACAATATTCCTTGATGATTTTGGTCTTTCGTCAATGTAAATAGCCACTCCTTTATCTTGATCCTTATCTTTTAGTTGTGTATAATTTTCTGATAGTGCATACCTATGCATACTTTGTGTATATCGAACTAGCTACATCCAATCTTTGTAACTATAATAGAGTTTGACATACTCCATCAATTCAGTAACTTTTTTGTAACAAACCTTTATGTCATCCATGCAAAATAGGCCCAAACCATGTAATGATGATGGTGTTATGCGATGTATCCTCTCATTGAAACAAAAATCATTGTTTATTGGAGGAAGTTCCTTGAGTACCCATTGTTTTCATAGATTTTTTTACCTCAAGGGCACCTCAATGTCACCTATTCTCTCATCATCATAAGAACATGACCCCCTTTTAGCAAAAAAAAATTCCATGTGTTTACAAAATTGTCTTCTAATCTTTTGACCTCTAGTTGATCTCCCTCTTTTAGACCTACTACATGTCTCTCTTCCCTCTTCTCTTCCTCAATTTCCCTCGCTCAAGGAAGATAGATCTAGAAAATACCTATTTGGTGGTACCTGCACTCATAAGGATGTTGGATGAAGTTCTTTCATGGTGATGTGATCCCAAGGTATGGGGTTGGAGGATTAGAAAAGAAGGTTGTCACTACTAGTCAAATGCATGTGGAGGTAACAATAGTTGTGAATGTATTAATAAACCTTGTAAGGTTCTGATGATCAAAGATCACTTGGTAATCATGGGAATGGTTTGTAGGGTCACCAACCTTGTATTTTGAAGCCTTGGGTTTTGGGAACATCTAGAGGAGTCATTGTCTTGTTTCTTGGAGATTGATTGGGTTATTTGGTGGAAGGTTGCTATTACTTTTTGTGTATGTTAGAATGTGTCAAATTAAATTGAATCTAATACACCAATGAAACATTAGATTGAAGAAAACTAAATAAAACAAAGTAAATGCAAACTCTTGACTGTAGCTTCTTCAAATTCGTTCCATTGTCCTCTATCTCCAAGGATTCACTTCAATATGTTTCCTCTCAGTTGTGCAAACACAGCTTATAGAATGGCACTTGAGAGAATGAGATTATTATGAATGCATATGCATCTACAAGATTGAACTATTGAATTAAAAATGCTATGAATTGCTAAGATTGCGACTATAATAACTACGCATGAAAGTATGAGATTCGAGGTACTTTTTAGCTCATGAAAGGGTTGTATTTATAGATTTTTGAAGGTAGGAATTTGATTGGCCAAGATCGACGGTCGAGTTCAAACTTGTTGAAATGAACGGTGAGAGATCAAGAATTCGAAAAGATGGAATTCTGAGAGACAGAAAATGAAGAGACAAATTGAAAGGTGTCTCTCATAATTAAATAAATAAATATTTAATTATGTGTGAAAGAAATATGAAAAGGCTTTAATTAAATATTGTAAATATTTAATTATGAGAAAAGGAAAAAGCCTTTTAATTAAATATTAAAAATATTTAATTTTTGTGAGAGAAGTGGGAATTAAATATCAAAAGTATTTAATTAAATGTGGAGGGAAGAAAATCATTTAAATTTAGAATTTAAACTTTGATAATTAATGTAAATAAATTGTAAAATCTATTTAATTAATTAAGAAGAAGGTAGCATTAATTAAATAAATGAATTTATTTAATTAAATTAGAAGAATTAGAAAAATGAACAATATAAATAAATAATTAAATTTATTTATATGTAGAAGACTTAAGAACATTAATTAAATAATTCATATTTAATTAATTAACAGGTTCGATCGACCGTGACCATTTTTATATGTGTACACTTTTTATAACTATCTATGAAATTTTTTGACCCACCTTCCTCAAAGAAAATAGTCCCTCTGAGGTAGTACTAGTGTCTGGTTAGTTAGTCTATGGATTTTTTTGGACCAGCTTTGATGTGAAATATCCCCTCGTGCAACCATCCTTTCAATCTATTTCTAAATGGACAGACCCCTTGCCTTTAATGATTAAGCTCCACAGGTTTCTACCCCTATGGTTTTTTGGGTCCCCCAAATAAACTAATAAAAGATGGGCCCTACTTAGAAGAACTCCAAAATGTATCAGAGTTTTCTTCTTTCTTAAGAATCCAATTAAAGAGGCTAATTGGGTCCCTCCCTATCCAACATTCCTTCACCATTTTCCAGACACCCACAACATCTTCAAAACATTTATACTCTTCTAGAACTTGAAAAAAAAAATTGCACTTTCATTAGTCTTCTCTTTCAAGCTTTTGCTAGTGCTAGCATCTATACTATTATTTTGGAGGTTTGGTTGAGTCAGTGAAATATTCAGAAGTTTTAAATGGCTCCTTTTCTTTTTTTCATCTCTTGTACTGGTGCAGGAGCACCTTGGCATAATTAGGACTCTATGAAGAAATGTTTTGAAATTTGATTCAATGTTATTTTTCCTACTATGTAAATCATGTTAATAGAGTCATCTTTCATATATTTGAGGTCATGTTGAGGTCATTTGGTGTTTATTAAGTCCAAAAGTGCAAAAATGAAAACAATGTAAAAAGTTGTCAACTTAATCAAAAAGGCAATATTAAGAGATGAAGAGTCATTAGGGTCGGTTAGAGGAAGTTAGAAGGCTAAAAGTCAATTTTTTTTCCTTTAAAAATTCTCTTGTATATTTTAGAACTTTGAGGGTGGTTGAATAAAGAATAAGTTCAAAGAAAAACTCTAATTTTTAATCATTTCTCTTCAGAAATCTTGCATTTCGAGGCATTGTATGGAATTGTACGACCTTGAAGGCATGGTAGAATAATTGGATATGGTAATAATCTCGATCCCCTTCCTATTACATAAAATTTCATGAATATGTTTTAGATATGCAAGGAGGGCATTGAAAAGTGTGGATAGACTTGTGTAATAGTGCTTATATTGTGAATGAAGCCTTGACAAATAGGTTGGCAGACCTACAAGCATTGCAAACAAGGTATGAAGGAACCGGTGATAGTAAGAAATTTAAGGGATTTTGATGATTAAGTATGAGTTCTTGGTTTTTTTGGTTAAGAGATTACTAGTGTATAATTTGATCTCATTTGATAAAAGGTTCGGTGTAAGCATGAAGTTAAAAAGTCCATTTCTTTGACTGATATGTCTAATAATAGTCCTATTTTGGAGACTAAAATGAAAGTACAGTATATGATTTTGTTAAATTATCAAGAATAAAGGATGGGAGATGGTCTACATTTGTTTGAAGTGAAATGGAATGGAAATTGTGTGGTCTATATTAGCCTAAATACTGTTTTGGGTCAGATTACTTTATGTTGAGTTAAAATTGTGAAGTTTATGACAATCATAAAGAGAGTTAATGGTAAAATGAAAGGGAAGACTAGGTAATTTTTTTTTTTGTTCAAGATGAAGTTGACTAAGGTGTTTAAAGGTCTGGTAATGGTTTGGAACTCTAAAGAAAAAGTTGAGTGTTTGTGTTGAGTTTTGTGAAGGGAAATATAGTTGAATAAGTGTGTCAAAAGAAGGAATGTTCAAGATTGTTTGTGACTTATCAAAAGAGATTGTGTGAGTTTATTTCCTTCCTCTGACTCTACATCATGTACTTATATAAATTCTCTTATGGACATGCATAGGCATTTTTCATTGCACTCATGAACCATGTATTATTTTAAGTCCCTTTGATCATTTGTGGATCTCAATATGTAAATTTATTTTGTTAAAGTTTAAAAATTTGAACCCTAGTGAACTTTGTGTGCTATTATGTGATGGAAATTCCTTTCAATTTTATAGTAGAAAAAATATGCGAAGATGAATACAAAAACTACAGTTCATAGGCCAAAAATGGCCACCTAGCTGATTGAACATCTCAAAGCTTGGTTGTTCAAACTAACCAGACACCAATACTAGGTAGTACTTGGGTTTTTCAATGTGACATTGGCTTGAATTGACCAAAACAAAGCATGCATCACCTCGATGGGAACAAACAGAGCCTAAATCATTGTACTTGCGACAAGATTTCTTAATGTGGGGGAAAAATCACTTACAGTCATTATCCCTTGGTCGATTTTCCCTTTCTCAGTGCCCTCACCTCTCGCTTTGGCTTTCTCCTGCCAAATGGTTCATAGTCTTCCTCCTCAACTCAATGGCCTTACAACACTCATCTAGTGAATTCTCGCAACTCTCCACTCAAGGGTTGGATGCAATGGTTCTCAGTGCAACTCTCTAGTTAGGGTCTTGGTGCAGTATGCTATGTCATGCTCCTACATGCGCGAGGCCAAAATTAAAAATATATAGTTTATATATGTTATGTCAACATATAGTTTATATAAAAAATAAATATGCTATATCAACATATAGTTTATTTTATTTTCTACAAAATATATTTTTTGTATGGTGGCTTGCTGAGCTTATATAGTTGGTTTTCTCTTTCTTTATAATTTTTGATGATTTATTTCCTATGAAATGATTGAATATTATCTACAGTCCTAGTGATTTTTAAAAAGGCTTATGATATCTAATGTTTAATCATGATGGATGTCTAGGAATCAGTGATTGAAATACTACTTGAATAAAGGTTTATCCTCCAATATAGTGCCATTGGTTAGCTTATCATGTGAACTTCCGCTATAAGTAGGATTACCATACACTTTCATAACATGCATGTGTGGTTTCAAAAGGTTTATACGTTCTTGTGAATTTGAAAGAAAGGAATGTTTTAACTTTTCCAATAGGTGTTAGGGGTTAATTTGACTTGGTTTTAGCATTAGAGTGAAAAATCTTGTGGTTTAGGTTCCATAAGCAAAATATACTTACTTTTTTAGCTTCCTATTATCAGCTTTATAGCTCATCCTAACCATGAGGCAAGACCAATAGGGGCGCGATAGTGTGGGTATGGTTAGGATGAGCTCGGATGAGCTCACCACCATATCGTGAACAGGTGGTCTCAGCTCGGCGGTAGAGTGGTAAGAACGTAGAGAGCTTGGTTGAGCTTAGGGTTTCTTTTGACTGAGTTGGACTCGATAATAGAAGCAATGGAAAAATAAAATGTGGACATGTGGCTTATTGTCAGATCAATGATTGGTTAGAAACCAAAGAAGTAATTGTAGCAGGTGGAGGCTAACTTAGGTTGACGAACATGACCCGATTTGGGTGATGGCATTAATGCCTGGGTGGCTCGATGTAGGGAGATCAAAATGGGAAGATCAATTGCATGATTGGATGTTTTGATTCATGAACCTGATGGTCAGCACCCGAATGAAGAGATTGATTACATAGTATGACTTTGTAAGTCAAGTACAACATTGCAAGAAAGGATTTTGAACTGTATGTTAGAGAATAACATTGTAACAGTAAGAGAAGAACGTAGTTGTTGTGAGCTAATTAGAGAAGACTGAACATTTTATGTAATTGGTTTATTACTGGAATACAATTGTCTTGAATTTGTGTGGTGAGTTTTTTAACTAAAAAGGTTTTCCCACGTATATCTTGTATCAATCTTTGAATGTTATTTTTTGTTATCTATTTCACTAGTTGTATTCATCTCAAGTAGTTTTAGAAGCTATTATAACCTGTTTATGCTCTTCTCCCCTATTGTATTAGTGTTAATGCAATGTATTCCACACTGTTGGGTCATTAGATCCACCCCATTTTCCCTTCAAGTGGTATCAGAACCTGGCCCATTGTGATATCTTTGAGAGAAAGCTCAATTTTTTTTGCTAATACTATTTTAGTGGGAGTATTGCATTGTTAAAACTTGTTTCTATTTGAGATGGCGAGTGCATTAGGTAGAGTAGATATTGAAAATTTTAATGGCAACAACTTTGAGTTATGGAAACTCAAAATGGAAGACTTGTTGGTGGATAGAGACCTCTGGTTAGTAGTGTCTAGAACTAAGCCATAAAGAATGAAGCAAGAGGATTGGGATCTTGCTGATAGAAAAGTAAGAGGTCTTATAAGATTGAGTCTAGTCAATTTTGTACTCCTGAACATCCATGAGGAGCAGTTTGTAGCTTCATTGTGGAAGAAGCTGGGTGATATTTATTAGGGAAAGTCTCTCGTAAATAAGTTATTCCCGAGGAAGAAGTTCTACTCCTTGAAAATGGAAGAAGGTGCATCTATTGTTGACCATCTGAACTCATTTACTATGTGTGTTACTCAGCTAGCTTTTGTAGGTGTAAAGACTGAGGAGGAAGATCATTGCATGCTCCTATTATGCTAATTACTTGATAGTTGGGATCATCTAGTGATGGCTATTAGAAGCACAACCACTGCATTCAAGATGGATGATGTGGTTTCTTCACTCTTGTCTGAAGAAATGCAAAGGAAGTCTTCAAACATGGCCAAAGAGGCTCTTATTGTTCGAGGTAGACCAAAGGAGAAAAACAAGAAGAAGGACAAGAAGTTGAAATCCAAATCTGTAGGGAGATCAAAGTCTCTAGGTAAAAATTTTAAGGTGAAATGCTGGAACTATGGGAAACCTAGTCATATTCGAAAGGAATGCAATGAGGAGAAGAAGAAGAATGTCTTTGACAATGAATCTTCTCAAAGTGATGTAGATTCCTTCATTGTAGCAACCTTGACAACTCAGGCATCAAATGATATCTGGCTAGTTGACTCAGGTGCATCCTTTCACATGACATCCAATAGAGAATGGTTCTCTAAATATGAATAGTATGACAATGGAAAGGTGTAATTGGAAAGTGATTCAACACTGGAGATAGTTGGTAGAGGAAGAGTCAAAATTCAGTTTCCTGATGGAAGAGTCAAAGGGATTGGTGGCGTACTTCACATACCAAGTTTGGCTTGAAATCTTCTTTCTGTTAGTAAGTTAAATGATGCTGGTGTAGAAGTTTTGTTCTCTAGTAAAGGATGTAAGATGGATAGAGGTGCAATGGTGTTGGCTAAGGGTGTTCGTAGTGGCACTCTGTATAAGTTGGATGCATGTCCCATTCAATGTAACAATGCCTCTGCAAAGTAAAGCAAATCACTCCCTAAAAAGAAATATGTAGAAACTTCTCCATCTGCAAATGCTTTGGAGGTAAAACTCCCAGTTGAGAAGAATGTGCTATGGCATCATAGACTTGGTCACATAGGTGAGAAAGGCTTAAAAACCTTAGATAATAAAAATCTTGTATAAGGGCTTGATGATTGTAATCTTGAGTTCAATTTTTGCGAACATTGTATCTATGGAAAACAAAATCGTGTTTCATTTTATTCTAGTCCTCATAAATCTTCTGGTATACTGGATTATGTTCATTTTGATGTGTTTGGTCCAGTTAATGTTCCTTTGTTATTGAAGTCTAGATATTATGTTTCTTTTATTGATGACTGTTCAAGAAGGGCATTTGTATACTTTCTTAAAAGTAAACTAGAAGTGTTTAATCAGTTTAAAGAATTTAAATCTTTGGTAGAGAATCAGACTTGAAGGAAAATTAAATGTTTGAGGACAGACAATGGTGGTGAATTTTGTTCTACAAATTTTGAAAGGTACTGCATTGATCATGGAATTAAAATACATAAGACAATGCCTTAAACTCCACAACAAAATGGAGTTGCTGAAAGGTTGAATAGGATGTTGATGGAAAATTCAAGGAGTATGTTGAGTGGTGTTGGTCTAGAGAATAATTTTTGGACTGAGGCTGTGGCTACGAAATGTTATCTAATAAATAGATCTCTTTGCTCTGCTCTTGTTGACAAGACGCCTTTGGAAGTATGGTCTGGTAAGAAGTCCTCTCTGAGGCATGTATGTGTGTTTGGTTGTGAGGCATATGTTTATGTCCAAATGAAAAGAGATCTAAATTAGATAAAAAAATTATCAAATGTATTCTCATCAGCTATGGAGTTGGTGTGAAAGGATACAAGCTTTGGAACCATATTATTGAGAAGGTTTTCTACAACAGAAGTGTGATATTTTTTGAGCTAAAACCTTCAATAAGTGATCAATAGCTTGAGACAGATCAAAGTGACAATAAGAAGGATGTATTTGAGATTCCCCAAACTCTAGAAAGGGAAGAGATGCATGGTGTACTTGAGACTGAGGAGAGCTCAAGTAGCTCTGGAAGTTCTGATGATGAAGAACAACTTCAGCCTGCCATACAATCTACACGAGAAAAAATGCAACTTGAAAGGTATGGTTTCTCACTGTTAAATTTGAATTGTGCCTATGCTTTAATTACCAACACTAATGACCCTAGGACTATGAAAGAAGCAATTAGCATGGTTGTTTTGAATTCTTGGCTGCAGGCCATGAATGAAGAGATGGGTTCTTTGAAAAATAATGAAACAAGGAATTTAGTACCAGTACATAAAGGGCGAAAGCCTATTGGCTATAAGTGGATATTCAAAAATAAAATAGGCCTTGATGGTAGTGTTGATAATTATAAGGAAAGGTTGGTTGCAAAGGGTTTTTCTCAAATTGAGGGAATTGATTATGGAGATATTTTTTCCCCTATAGCAAAGCTGACATCCATCAAATTTTTATTGTCATTGGCAGTTGTGTATGATTTTGAAATTGAACAAATGGATGTGAAGATAACATTTCTCCATGGTGAGCTAGAAGAAGAAATCTACATGTCCCAACCTAAGCACTTTGTTGAAAGAGGTAAAAAAATATGGTATGTAAGTTAAATAAATCTCTTTATGGTTTAAAGAAATCTCCTAGAATGTGGTACTAGAAATTTAACACATTTGTATTGTCAATTAGATTTGTGAGATCAAAATCTAATCACTGCATTTATTATAAATCTGAGAATGATCATGTGTTTGTTATTACCCTGTATGTGGATGATATTTTATTCATTAGGAATAGCAAGTCTATGATTTCTGATCTTAAATCTGAGTTATCTGCAAAGTTTAAAATGAAAGATCTTGGTGAAACTAGGTATAGTCTTGGAATGGAGATAACCAGGGATAAAACAAGAAGAAATATTTGGGTCAGTCAGAGTAAGTATGTGAAAACAATTCTAGAGAGGTTTAGCATGGATGATTGCAAACAACTAGTTATTCTAGTCATGCAGGGAACAAAGCTATCTATTGAAGAATGCCCAAAGTCTTCTACTAAGATGGAGGAAATGACCAATGTGCCTTATGCAAGTGTTGTTGGCAGTTTGATGTATGCTATGGTATGTAAAAGAATAGACATTGCCCAAGCAGTGGGAATTCTAAGCTGATTTATGGAAAATCCGGGAAGGTCACATTGGGATGTTGTGAAAAGAGTCTTTAGGTATTTGAAGGGAACTTCAGACTACGCCCTGTGTTACCATGGAATTTTGGTTGCATCACAGAAGAATCTCAACATTCATGGGTATGTTGATTCAGATTGGGTAGGGGACATTGATAGTAGGCAATCCACCAGTGAATACACTTTCATGCTTAATGGTGGAGCAATCAGTTAGATGAGCAAGCAACATGTTGTAGTTGCTTTATCCATGACAAAGAAAGAGTACAAGGTTGCAACTCATTCCTATAAGGAAGTTTTTTGGCTGAGGCATTTATGTTCACACATAGGATTTAATGTTGAGAAAATCACTATTTTATGTGACAGTCAGAGTGCCATTTATTTGGCAAAGAATCCAAATTTTCATGCAAGGACCAAGCACATTGATGTGCAATTTCACTTCGTGAGGGATATGGTTGAAGATGGCAAGGTCAGTTTGGAAAAGGTGGACACCTTGAAGAATGTTGCAAATGCTTTAACAAAGCCAGTTAGCACATAAAAGTTCATATGGTGCACAAAATCAATGGGCCTTGGGGCCTATGAAAAACAATAATTTTTGAAGTCATGAGGGAGCTGGAAGTGTTCGCCAAGTGGGAGCTTGTTGAGAAAATGTGTCTCAACTTCCATCTTGAAGTCCCTATTTTCATGCCTTGGCAAAAATTTGGTATTTCTGCAGTTTACTGCCATAATGCACCTAGCTTTTTTCTAGCCTCAACTGCTTTACTATAGCAGTCTTATCTTACCTTAGTGGTACTGTGGTGGAAGGGTAGCGATCACCTTTTTAATGCTTGGAGTCTCGTCCCTAACCACGGTGGCTACGATTGGCTTCGATTGACTTGTTTCTCTGGTTACCATCGTGTCGCAGATGATTAAGTCCCTGACCACGGTGGTCACGGTGTGACCACCTACGATCAGCCCAACCATTATCACCGCACCATGGGTGGTGGGTCCACTCACTGCGGTGATCGCGATGGGACTGCTAGTGGTCTAGCTGACGGTCATCGCTCTACCATGGGGTGGCCTGTCAGCCCCCATGGTAGTGCAGTCTGATCGTCAGCGGTCCCTCTGACTGGTTACCTCATTTCCACAATTAGTGTCGATGTGGATGGCAGTATCATGGGATAGTCATTTGGATAACTCGGTGAAGTTGATGGCAAGCTCAGGTGGTCATTATCGCTACACCATAGATAGGTCGATTGGACTTGATGGTTATGCGAGGTTCTTTGACGAAGCTCGATGGATTCGAAGGGTGAGCTCTATTGGCTCACTGTGTCACCTCATGGCAAGACTGATAGGGGAATGATAGCATGGGTATGGTCGAGATGAGCTCGGACGAGCTCACTACCATACCATGAGCAAGTCGTCTCAGCTCGGCAGTAGAGCAGTAAGAATGTAGAGAGCTCAGATGAGGTCGAGGTTTCTTTTGATCAAGTGGGACTCGGTGATAGAAGCGATGGACAAATACAATGCAGACACATGGCTCAATGTTAGATCAATGATTGGCTAGAAACCAAAGAATTAATTGTAGTAGGTGGAGGCTTACTTAGGTTGGCGAATAGGACCTGATTTGGGTGATGGCATAAATTCCTGGGTGGATCAATGCAGGGAGATCGACATGGGTAGATCGATTGCATGATTTGATGTTTTGATTCATGAACCTAATGGTCAATGCCTAACTAAAGAGATTGACTGCATTGTATGACTTTGTAAGTCAAATGCAACATTGCAAGAAAGTATTTTGAATTGTATGTTAGAGAATAACATTGTAACAGTAAGAGAAGAAGAACATAGTTGTTGTGAGCTGATCAGAGAAGAATAAACATTGTATGTAATTGGTTTATTACTAGAATACAATTTTCTTGACTTTGTGTGGTGGTTTTTTTACCTGAAAAGGTTTTCCCACGTATATCTTGTGTCAATCTATGAATGCTATTTTCTTTTATCTATTTCACTAGTTGTATTCATCTCAAGTAGTTTTAGAAGCTATTAGAACCTGTTTATGCTCTTCTCCCCTATTGTATTAGTGTTAAGGGAATGTATTCCACATTGTTGGGACATTAGATCCACCCTGTTTTCCCTTCAAAAAGTACATCATGAATTAATTATGTAACCATATAAGTAAAACATAATTCTATCAAGAAATCAATATCAAATAGATAATATAATCACATAACTCATGCATTTCAATGTCATTGATCTTCTTCTTCATCCAACTCTTTGTTTGTATCATCAATTCCAGATTTGACATTGTAAGGATTGGTCATATCATCATCATCGTCAATTATATCATTTTTGATAATGTCACCATCCACATGGATATCATCTTCATGAAAATTAAATCCTACATCATCATGATCTAGTTCCTCTTCTTTGACATCTTCTCTAGGCACATCATCAACTAATTGTTGATCCTGATCATCATCTACATAATCTTCTAGTTCTTCGGTATCTTCTTCTTCCACCACATTATACTTTACCGAACTTCCTCTTGGATCATGTCTAATAAAAAATGACCAACTCGGTTTACCTGGAACCTCTGAGTAAAATACTTGCTCATATTAGCTTGGAAGAACATAGGGCTCATTTCAAGCTCCCTCGATCAACCTTGTATTAACCATTGTAAATCTATTATCATGTTCAATAGTAGTTCTCTCAGGATCATTTTCATTCAATCATAGCATGTACCATTGGATGACGAACATAACTAATTTGAAGGACTTAAAGTCACACTCAAGTATATCATCCAAAATCCCATAGTATCGATTTTCTGAAACTTCTATATGTATGCCACTTCTAGATGAAACATTAGTCACCTGAAAGATTGCAGTTATCCTAGAATCACAAGTTTTCTTCATGTCATCCAACTTTTTGATTTGAAATTTATGACCATTACACCACATAGCCTTGTGGTGTTTCACCTACAATATGTCAAACATGTAAAAATTACTGCATCATCAATTAATAAACATATTTATTCTTGGCCAAATGTATGCAAAGAAAAAAAACTCAATATATATATATATCAATATAATTAAAAATAATTAAATAATATGGGTGATTAATATATTTATACGTTCCTTTTTATCTCTAAAACCATATGCTAAATCAATTTCCCTTGGTGTAACATTGGAATCTCCATTACGATGGTTTTCTTTAACCAATGAAGCCACACCTTGCCATGTTAATGTGTGATCGGATTGTTGACATCGTTCAATCCATACCGTCATCCAATCAAGATTTTTTGTGACATACAAATGTAGTGCATCCCACTCTCGACCAACTATATCCAAAAAAAAGAAATTCACAAATGATGTATAATTAGTTAATTACCATGGTATACAACCTTAATTTATAATTGATGTACCTGAAAACTTAACATCCCACTACCAGTGATCTTATTATCTTTCATTGTTGGATATATTAAAATTAAAGGAGTATGCACAAATAATGAATTATGACCCTGAAGAGTACATACACTCTTGTAAGAAAAAGAAAAACCTTAGTGGATACACCCATGTTCCTATACTAGGGGAAGATGTGTTTACGAACAAAGAAGACAAAGAAGCAAAGGAGGTTATACAAAATTTTGTTGATTATGTCATGTAAAATCAAGGGTCTCTCTTAGTATTCTCATAAAATCAATGCTTCTACCATCCACAAAGTCAAATTAACCTTTTACTGCCATACCATTGCCATCCTTGAGTATACCATATATGCATTTCCTTTTACCTCCTTACCGCGGTCTCCAACAAAGTAACTCATGGTAGCACAGTAAGAGGATGGTAGTATATCGTATTACCATTGTATTGCAAAGGGTTTATAGCTAGCTTGTGATAGAGCGGGGTCATCATCAATACTAGAAGAAGGAACCGCTATACCGCAAGGGATCAGAGTAAGGCTTGCGGTAGAGTGGTAAAGTAAGAATAGACATAAGGGAGAACCATTATATTGTGGGGGGTCAAAATAAAGCTCACAATAAAGTGGTATATAGGATAAAATACTAAATAAACATGTGGTACTGCTAAGGAAGATAAGGAAGTGCATGGTAGTGTGGTATAATAAGAATAAGTAAATATTATGTACTGTGGTACCGAAGAGGAGTGAGGAGTGATATGCGGTAGCATGATAATCAGTCGTTGGAGCATTAAATGAAGGCCAGTCACATCAATCAACATCAAAATATGAAATTTAGCTCGGTGTGAAGGATTTGAACGACATACAACTTATATGGAATTAATGCAATATGATATGAGAATTAAACCAAGAAAATTGTGAATTCATTCACTCATGGTAATGAAAGCTGAGTATAGGTGAGCTCAAGGTGTGACAGTTGGTAGAATTCTTCAGGACAAGCAATATTTTGAGTAAGTTCTATTCGCCACACATTAAATTTTAAGCAATGGCACCTAAGAAAATAGAATTAAGGGCTTAAAAAGAAGAAAAATCCAATAAAGCTTCATTATAGTTGCCATTACTTGCACTACTACCTGCTTTAGTCAATAAAGGTTGTAAGGGGTTCTTTAAGGATTTAGCTCAAGGGTGAAAAGACCCAATGATTCCATGGTTTGGGTGGAATCTTTATTGGTATTTTTATAAGAATAGGAATGAAGGGGTCCCGATATCGAACCCATGGACTCTTAACATGGGAAAATTGATAGCTCCTAATGTGTTTGTTTATATTGAGCTAATTAGAGCTCTAGCCAATAGATATCATGCCCCATCAAAGGTTGTTAGGCTCCCAAATGGACAATGTCTAGTAGATATCTCCATGGAGGCTATAATTAGGTGTTTTGACCTAAATAAGAAGGTTGTCATAGAGATAGATTTGGGGAGGCTAGAGCAAGAATACAAGAGATTAAATAGGACTTATAGAATTGATGAACTTCCCTTGCACATTAAAAGGGGTGACAAGAATAGAGTCCTCCCTATTCCGTCTTCAAAAGATGAGCCCTTTCTAGTGTCTGATTTTAGACTTATTTCAAAAACACCTATTATGCATTATGCCAAATTCTTGGATTTGATGTTGAAGACAACATGTTAGTTGGATTGATGAGGATGGCAATGACTATCCAACACCCTAAGTCCAATGTGGATTTTTATTTTTCTTCTATTATTAAGGAAAAAATTCATGAAGGTCTATTATAGGTTAGGGAAGCTAAGGCCCCTATCAATTTTATAAAGTATTATCTACTATTTCATCTAATTCTATTTCAAAATGAAACAATGTGGACTAAAAGGATGAAGTTGAGCACACATGGAAATGGATTTATTCTTCTAGAGCAAAATTGGTGCTATGTTTGGGATAGTAAAATCCCTAAAGGTGACTTTATTGTGTTTAGAGATAAATTTTCCCTCGGACTAATTGATGCCCTTGGTTTTCCTACACCGAGGTTACCACAATATTTAATGTAAGTTATGAGACCTTTACAATACAAATCAGACCAAGGTTTCATACACAACTATGTTGACTGTTTTTAAATGCCACAATATACCATCATTAGGGTGTATGGTTGTGATCAGGCCCCACATGTTTTACCAAAATTTGTGCTTAGTAGAGTATTGTTTTTAGATTTTATTTTGAAAATTCTTTGGATGGAGCATAGTCTTATGAAGAATCAAAGAAAGGGGACTTTCTTCCCTAACTTAACATTTTTTATCAATCGGGTCAGATATGTTGGAAGAAGTGTAGAGATTCATAAGATCCAATTTTTATCTTAGATCAAGAAAGGTGAGAGTATGTGATCGAAAGGGTCACATCAATAATATCAGAAGGACCCTGCTTACAAAGAGGGTGATAACACATGTATTTAATCCAGAGGAGGATGTGATAAGAAACCTGGTATACAAATCAGATGTGTTTGAAACAAGGAGAAAATGGTTAATGCTGATGAGATGGGAGGAATATAAGAAAGAAACAGATAAGAAGTTCAAGGGGTTCTTTGATGAAGAGCCAGATTTGTTGAAAAGGATGCACTTGATTGTAGGCAAGTTTGATGAGATGTATAAAAAGGCTCAAGAAGAGTAGTCAGATCCACCATCTACTTCCCATCCACCCTCATCCATAGCCTCCACATCGCATACACAACCTACTCCACTAGTTCATCCATCTCCTCCATCCCCAATTGGTGAGCCACCTGCTAAGGAATAGAAAGTCGAATCACTAGTTGATTATGGGTTGAGTGATGAAGAAAAATAAGTAGTCCTAACACTGACTGAGATGAAAGAAGTAGCAGAGAAACAAAAAGTGTTAGAGCCTCCTGACCCAAAAATAATAATATCAAAGGAAGTCATGATGAGATACAAGATGATGAGACAATAATTACTTCTTTGTGATTCATGGAGGATGATGGTTTCATCCATACAAGGGAATTCAAAGATTTTTGGATAAAAAATAAAATGAGATAGTTTGATGACAAGCTGAAAACTAACCTCATTGGGATTGATGATTCAAAGCATGTAGAGGTGTAGGCCCAAACAATGGCAGAGTTAGATATTGATAACATCAATATTACTCCCAAAGAAGCAAGGGAGTTGGTGCTAAGTAGTAAGATGTTAATCATACCTCGAATGGAACTCTCTAAGGTATTTTTGTTAGATCAAATCAAAGCTTAGGATGATCCAAACTTGTTTGTGGAATTTGATTCAAAAGAAGGAGTCTCAAGCACAGGATACAATCCTACCACCAAGACCCTTGCCTTGTGGACAAGAAAAAATTAACATAAGGAAGCAAAGGCTTTTGGATGTAGTACAGGAAATGAGAGGGTCTGTAATGGTTAGGAAATTGAAGGACACTACTCCAACATAAGAAACAACCATAACTATGCACTCTGCCATGTTTACAAAGGATGTAGTAGAAAACATGGAGAAGAAGATAACAAAGTATGAAAAGAGACTCAAGTTATCAAATGATGAAATAAATAAGTTATTCATTGAATGTGTCAAATTATAGCAACAATTACAACAAGCCACAAATTTAAAAGGGGATGAAATGGTTGTCTATCATCCACCTCCTCTAGTTGACGATCCACAAATCCAATAGTTGAAAGACAAGATTGAAAGTTTGAAGAAACATAATATGGATGATGTCAGGAAACCCATCTTGGATACCTTAAAATAAATATTGAAGCACAAAGTTGGAGTTTTAAAAGAGAAGATAAGTGGATTCCATGAGTGTTTTAGTCATTTGGTGAAAGCCCTTGAACAAATAAATACTAATTCCCCAATCCTAAAGGAATTATATAAAATATGGCAGCCTGCTTACCACATTTTAAACACTTTATGCAAAGCAACACCGAGGGATCCTGATGCACCTCTGAGATTAAATCCTACATTTTCCCTTTGTTTGAAGACCTACAAGATCATATATAATTGGATTAAATATGTCAATTTTTTTAATTGTATAATTAACAGATTATTTAAAAAACATGCATGATATTTACTTCATAAAATTAAATATTGTTAAAGTGCAGTCGAACATTATAACATACCACAAAAATGTGATAGCCTTGGGGCATCATGAATTGTCCATACAAGCATTGCATGGAATTTAAATTGTTTTTGACCTATTGGTCTAGAGACATCATACATAGTGACACCATTCCATAACTTTAGTAACTCGTCGATAAGAGGCTCAATATATACATTCATATCTTTAACTTGGTACTTACCTAGTTGAACGAACATAAAATTACATAATTATTATAACCATTTTACTGCAATATATATAGATTAATGTACATGACTATTAAATGAAAAAAATAGAAGTCATTATGAAACAAATAAGACAAATGAGATGCTACTACATTAAAGAAAATTGATGTAAAAAAATACCTGGAACAATCATTGCCAACATTATGTGCTCCCTCTTTATTGACATCCATAGAGGAATGTCATTGTTGATAAAAAAAAATAGGCCACACTGAGTAAATAGATCTCAGCTCTCCAAATGGATTGACACCATCCACTGCCAATGAAAGCTTGAGATTACGAGGTTCTTCTTTAAAGTGTGTCCATTTTTCCTCCATGTCCCTAAATGAAGAACCATCCATAGGAATTTGAAGAGTGTCATCTCCACTTCTATTCTATGCACAGTAATCCATAATTTTTGCTAGGTTTTCACACCTAAATAATCATTGCATACATGGAATAATGGGAATATAACGAAGAACCTTGCAAGGCACCTTTTTTGTTAGTTGATCCTATTGGTATCTACTGATATGACATTCTGGGAATTCTATTTCAAATTCATATTGTTTATGATATATAATATGATCATTTGGACATGTATCTATTGCTTGATACTCCATTCCAATATCTTTGATAATGGTAGATAAATCTTAGTATGAGAGAGGTAAAATATTTGATGGTGGTAAAAAAGATTCACCTATCAATCTACAACCAAAAAAAAATTATTAATATAAATAATATTAATGATACATATTTCATCCTTTATTTACTAGTGATGAACTAACAACAAAAATAGATGAGAAAAGATGACATATATGACATACTTTAACATCCATGAGATTTCTATGTTGGATAAACCATTCATAACCTTCAAGTTCAATAGAAACAATACAATAGAGAGAAGAGGTGTTTGGGAGCCTTCATAAAGGGGCTCATATGCCTTCTCAAGTATAGGTAAATCATGAACATCATCAAAGTTATCTTGATCATCATGATCAGTTGTGCCACTACATGTGTCATGGATCAATGTATTTGTACCATCATCTTCAATTGTGTTTTCTAGTGCATGATCATCTTCTTCCATAGGATCATTAATTTCATCTTCGATATTCATGGCTCCATGTTCCTCCGCTTGCAAAACCACATTCTTTGGGCCTTGATAATCCATATCATGTGTCCTAAGGTGCCCCACCTTTATAATAATGATTGACACAAATAAACCATGATCATGATCAAGTGATTTTCTATATATATTAAAAATCTTAAAACGATATAAAAATTTACAAATTCAATCAATATAAAGACATATAATGAATAACTTACCAATGGATGATAATCATGGCCCCCTTCAATGTGACCATGCTGCCTATAATGTTTCTCACCTATTGTGATTAAAATTCTTCTCATCTTTAAGCCCTTGCAATTATTGTAAGGAAAATAACATTTCCCATCACCCTTTCTTTTCAATTAGCAAGTGTCTCTTCATTCTATTTTGCACTAATATTATCTGGCATGATTTTTTCTTTAACAAGCTTGAATATTTAGATCTTCAAAAAATATCAAACTCACACTCAAGTAATTTTTAATCATAGTTAGGTAACAAAATCTAATCATTCTAATATTTTGCACCCAAAAAATTGGGCCTATAACCTCCACAAACTATCACAAGTATAGAATTTGCAAGTATAGTGAATTCACAAGTATAGAAAATTCTCAAGTATAGAAAATTTGCAAGTATAGAAAAACACTGTCGCAAGTATAGATAAATTGTTGAAACCACTTTTATTTATTAAAAAAAATTCTTCAGAACCTCAAAAAATGCTAACCATATACCGGTCGTCCCACCAATTAAGGAGGCTAACCATATGTTGGCCCACAAATTGATGGAAGGGGATGGTTGACTTTAAGTGTATGTTGAAATAGAGATGAAAATCATGAAGTGTCACAATTTAGACAAACATCGGGCATAATTTTTTTTTTTTGTTTTGTAAATTTCACATTAAATACATAGGTACCTGACGATACATCTAATTATACATCTTTCGTCAAAAATTTTCATCGTATTTTGCAGTCAAATGAGTTAGTGTATAAGAAAAATCTTCGTATAAAGTAAGAGTAAATTTACCTATATAGGTCTGTATATTTGCAAGGAAGATTAATTATTATTTTTTCTCTTTTAAAATAAGAAGCCTCATTTAAATCAAAGTAAATTTAAAAGAAAATAGCATCTATAATTGCTCTAGTTTAAAATTAAATATGAGCATAATCCTTCTAATTAATGCAAGCTATGTGCAAATGGTATCTCCATTGTTATGGTATTCGATCTTTCCACATTAAGCTTTCAATATTCTTTTATATAAGAGTCGACTTATGGCTTCTTAGAAAAATAAACAAGCCTTTTTTTATCTCAATCAATCTATGAATTATATATAAATATATATATATATATATATGTATTTGTATCTCAGAGTAAGAAGATAGTACTTCTATTTCTAGCTATAATATTTTGTTTAATTTTCCACCTTGGTTACACATAGACATGCAAGGGTCGATGAAAGGAAAAATCTTAAAGGATTTCTTTAGAATTCAACCATAAAAGGTTCAATATTATTCATGGATTTTGGGCCTTTGAGTAGGGATTGATAATAGGTTCAGACAGAGGTAAACCCTAGGATCTAACTCTTAAGGAAAAAATGATACAAAATTTGTAGTGAGAGATGAGCCATTCTTAGTTTCACAAGCTAGAGGTATTCTTAAATGGAATGCATGGCCTCTTCTTTAGCTCAAAGTAGTACTTCTGGTAATATTGACCAAAAGAATCCAATGATGATAGAAAATTAGTTATAGTTATCTTATAAAGGAGTGGATTATAAATTTAGTTTGGCACAACCAAGGAATCACATGCTACACCATCTGCGGCCTTGATTGAGAAAGTGACTAAATAAAATAAATACATAGAGGAGCTAAAGGAGAATCAGACGACCTCCTAACATCTTTTAGAAGGGTGGAAAACTAGGTCCCAAGTCTTTCTGGTTGATGCTAAACCTCAAGAGGAGGAATGAGGTTGATGTTTCACCAGACCCATTTCCAGACTATAAGTGTTGGATATTCGTTCAACTCACGAGTCCACGGCAGTAAAATTCAACTCATACCACACCCCCACGCCCTCTTCTTCATTAGCTCACGGTTCCGTAGAGTCCACCGAGCTACCTCAGCCACTCCCTCTGCTCTTCGCGGTCTCACAGGCGTGGCTTCTACAGCCTACCGCTTTATCACAGTCATGTACTCCACTGCCTCCGGTTGCACGATTAACCGCTTGGAAGTCCCTTGCATTCACCTCACTACCGTGGCTTAACCGCCCCTCTCCTCCGGCACTACGCTTAACCACATGGCATCCACTACCATCTTCTTGCGGTCTTCTGCTTAACCATGAGCGGTATCGCGCTAATAGCTCTCACCTCAACCTTCGACCATCATCGTCGTCACCGCATCCACTGCGGTCTAACACTTAACCACTATGGTTTTGTGGTGGATCTCCTTCTGGTCTATGCATTCATTTACCGCGGTCACCGTGACCATTTCTTTACCATCGGCAGTAACGCGAGTGATGACTTTTTGTTGACAATTATTTCTTCTGTGCGCTGGCAGACTGTTTTGTTTAAGGATTGTGTATTAATTTCCATAGGACGAATATTAATCTGTTTACACCTTGATTAGGATGAATTTGTTGCTGGCATATTTATGTCATTTAAGTAGTTTTAACTTTTAGTGTGGGTCATAAAAATCTATCTATAGGTCTATGTGTGTAATCTGAACAGTGAAGAAAATGAATATAATTTGCTCTCAAGAAGCAAGCTTTTAATAATGGCAGTTCTGAGTTAATAATTTTAGATGTTTAAATTTCTATCTCTGCTAATTTCTACACGTGGTATCAGAGTTGTAAGGTTAAGTTAGAGAAATTCTGAACAATCATGGCAGCAAGCACAAGCTTGAGTAATCCACAAATTCCATAGTTGAATGGAAAGAATTATGACTACTGGTATGTAACAATGAGAGCTTTATTTTGTTCACAAGATTTATGGGAGTATGTAGAGAATGGGTTTCCAGAACCTATAGATGCAGCAACATTTAATGCATTGACACAAGCAGAGAAAGACTTGTTGAAGGATAACAAGAAGAAGGATTCAAAGGCTCACTTCTTCATTCTACAAGGTGTACATGAGAGTATCTTTCCCAGAATTTCAGCCACTACCAAGTCCAAGCAAGCATGGGACATATTACAGACAACATATCAAGGTATGGACAAAGTCAAGACTGCAAAGTTGCAGATACTGAGAAGAGAGTTTGAAACTCTGTTTATGAAAGAAAATGAGTTTGTAGATACATATTTTACTCAAATAATGGGACTGGTAAACCAGATGAGGACACATGGACAGACACTAGAAGATTTCAAAGTTATAGAGAAGATTCTGAGGAGCTTACCCACAAGATTTGAGACAATTTCAGTCACAATAGAAGAGACACAGGATCTCACATAGTACTCAATTGATGAGCTATATGTCTCACTAATTTCTCATGAGCACAAACTCAACAGGACAACAAATATGTCATTGGAGCATGCATTCAATTCACAAGCTTCAATTAACCAAGGAAGAGGCAGAGGTAGAACGAATTCTAGATCAAGAGGAAGAAATTTCAACAGAGGTGGAAGAAATAACCAGTCAAGTTCAAGTGGAAGAGGCATCAGCCAAAAACCATCACAAAACTTTCCTCAAGGACAAAGGTATGATAAATCTCAGGTCCAATGCCATTATTGTAAAAATTTTGGTCACTATATGAATGAGTGTAGAAAGAAATAGTATGAAATGAGTAGACAAAATGCAAATTTTTCTAGAGAAAGTCAAGACAACAGAACTGATAAGAGCACTATGTTTTTAGCCTATAATGTAGCTCAAGCTAGTGAGAAAGAAGTTTGGTTTTTAGATTTAGGTTGTAGTAATCACATGACAGGGAATTTAGAGTTATTCACAAGTTTAGATGAGAACATCAAGTCAGATGTTACCCTGGGAAATGACAACAAAGTGTCAGTTAAAGGAAAAGGGAATGTTAATATTCTAACCAAGCAAGGGGAGCAGAAATATATTTTTGATGTTTACTTTGTACTTGGCCTTAAACACAATTTGATGAGTGTAGGATAGTTAATTCAAAAAGGTTATAGAGTGTCTTTCAAAAATGGGTTGTGCACTATTTTGGACAAATACCCAAGTAGCCAGTTGAAAGAAAAAATTCATATGACAAACAATAGAATGTTTCCTTTGAGAATTCAGCTAGCTTTAAGTACAAACTTTGCACAAGCAAAAGAGGTATCAACTGTTAGTCAAACTGTCTTTCAGGTAGAATTAAAGGATGAGAATTGGCTATGGCATTTAAGGTTTGGTCATTTAAAATTTGGTGGTTTGAATTTACTTCATAGGAAGAACATGGTAAAGGGAATTCCATTAATTCAAAAACCAGAAAGTGTATGCAAGGGTTGTATCCTTGGAAAGCAACATAGAGAATCTTTCCCAACAGGGAAGTCCACTAGAGCAAAAGCCCCATTAGATATTGTTCACTCAGATTTATGTGGTCCAATGTAGACACCTTCAATAGGTGGTAGCTTTTATTTCTGACATTCATAGATGATTATTCAAGGAAGACATGGGTGTATTTTCTAAAAGAGAAAAATGAAGTGTTTAATTACTTTTGTCTATTCAAAGCTTTAGCTGAAAATCAAAGTGGTTGTTTCATCAAAGTGTTGAGAACAAATAGAGGAGGTGAATACATATCAAGAGAGTTCTTGAATTTCTACAAAGAATATGGAATACAAAAATATTTCACAACAAGATACACACCTTAGCAAAATGGAGTAGCAGAAAGGAAAAATAGAACCATAATGGAGATGGCTAGAAGTATGTTAAAAGCCAAGCACTTGACAAATGAATTTTGGGCTGAAGCTGTATCTTGTGCAGCATATATCATGAATAGATGCCCAACAAAGAGTGTAATGAATGTTATACCTGAAGAAGCATGGACAGGTAAAAAGCATAGTGTTTCACACATGAGAGTTTTTGGTTGTGTTTCATATGCACATGTTCCTGAACAGTGGAGAAGAAAACTAGATAACAAAGGAGAGAAATGTATTTTTGTTGGATATAGTGAAGAATCCAAAGCATATAAATTGTTTAATCCATCTACTAAGAAAGTTATAATCAGCAGAGATGTCCAATTTATTGAAGATGAAGCATGGGATGGAAGCATAGAAAATACAGTCAATGTTATTGTCAATATCCCTCAAGATGAGAATGATAATACAGTTCAAACTAATGTACCCGTAGTTTCAAATCAACCTCATGCAAGTGGTCAACAACTGACACCAACAAGTAATACTAGAGCAGCAACAAGAGGTCTGCAGACACCTTACACAACAATAATTTCTAGTGCAGGACCTTCAAGTCCACATTCTGCAAATTCGAGTGATCATTCAAATCCAACTTTGGCAAGCATGAGAAGGAAGAAAATCAGAAGCATGTCTGATATTTATAATCAAAATCATGGTGAGAACAATTCTCAACAATTTACACTTTATGCATTTTATTCACAAGCTGAAGATCCAATTCATTATGAAGAAGTAATCAAGGAAGAAAAGTGGTTAACATCAATGGATGATGAGATAGATTCAATAGAAAACAATCAAACTTGGGAATTGCAAAGTCTTCCAAAAGACAAAGATGTTATTGGTGTAAAATGGATTTATAAGACTAAGTTAAATGCAGATGGAGAAGTGCAAAAGCACAAAGCAAGATTGGTGGTAAAGGGTTATGCACAACAACCTGGAATAGATTACAATGAAACTTTTGCACCTGTAGCACGCCTTGACACAATCAGGATGTTATTGGCTTTAGCAGCTCAAAACAATTGGTTAGTACATCAGATGGATGTGAAGTCAGCATTCCTCAATGGATATCTAGAAGAGGAAGTCTACATCGAATAGCCACCAAGATATGAGATATCAGGACAAGAAGACAAAGTTTACAAACTGAAAAAAGCATTGTATGGTTTGAAACAAGCCCCAAGAGCATGGTATAGTAGAATTGATAGTTATTTCATAAATAATGGATTTACTAGATGTGACAGTGAGCCAACACTGTATACTGAATTGAATGATGAAGGTAAAATTCTGATCATATGCCTATATGTTGATGATTTGATCTTAACTAGAAATTTTTCAATTGATATGTTCAAAACAAAAATGATGAAAGAGTTTGAGATGACAGACATGGGTTTGATGAAGTATTTTTTAGGCATTGAGGTAAGACAGAATAGAGATGGTATTTTTATTTCCCAATCTAAATATGTAAAGGATGTCTTAAAGAGATTCAATATGTCAAACTGTAAGTCAACATCTACTCCAATGGTGACTGGACTGAAATTGAGCAGAGATGACAAAGGCTTAGATGTTAATCCAACTTTGTATAAACAACTAGTAGGAAGTTTAATGTATTTGACAGCCACAAGGCCTGACATTATGTATGTAGTCAGTTTGATTTCCAGATTCATGGAAACACCTAAGGAGAATCATTGGCAAGCTGGAAAGAGAATCTTAAGGTATATCAGTGGAACAAGAAATTTTGGAATCCAATATTCCAAAACAAATGATTTTAGATTAATAGGTTATACAAATAGTGACTGTGCTGGAAGTGTTGATGATAAAAGAAGCACATTTGGATATGTTTTTAGCTTTGGAAGTGGTGTAGTTGCATGGGCTTCAAAGAAACAGCCTATTGTAACATTGTCATCCGCTAAAGCTGAGTACGTTGCCACCACCAATGCATCTTTCCAAGCTATATGGATGAGAAGATTTTTGAAGGAGATTCAGAATGAGCAGACAGAGGCAACAACAATTTACTGTGATAACAATTCAGCCATTGCCCTTTCGAAGAATCCGGTCTTCCACAAGCGGAGCAAGCACATTGACACTAGGTTTCATTTCATCAGGGAGCTAATCAAAAATGGAGAAATCATTTTAAATTTTTGTAAGACGGATGACCAACAGGTGGATATATTTACCAAGGCTGTGAGCACTGAGAGCTTCAACTTTCAACGAAATTGGCTTGGGATCAAAGATGGTGCGAGTTGTCCTCAAGGGGGAGTGTTGGATATTCGTTCAACTCACGAGTCCACGACAATCAAAGTTAACTCATACCGCACCCCCACACCCTCTTCTTCATTAGCTCACAGTTCTATAGAGTCCACCGGGCTACCTCGGCCACTCCCTCTACTCTTCGTGGTCTCACAGGCATCACTTCCACAGCCTACCGCTTTATCGTGGTCATGTACTCCACTGCCTCCGGTTGCACGGTTAACCACCTGGCAGTTTCCTGCGTTCACCTCACTACTATGGCTTAACTACCCCTCTCCTCTAGCACTGTGCTAAACCGCATGGCATCTGCTACCGTCTTCCCACGGTCTTCTGCTTAACCACGAGTGGTATCGTGCTAATAGCTCTTGCGTCAGCCTTCAACCATCATCGTCGTCACTGCATCCACCGCGGTCTAACACTTAACCGCTATGGTTTTATGGTGTATCTCCTTCTGGTCTGTGCGTTCATTTACCGCGGTCACCATGACCATTTCTTTACCGTCGGCAGTAATGCGGGTGATGACTTTTTGTTGACAACTATTTCTTCTGTGCGCTGGCAAACTATTTTGTTTAAGGACTGTGTATTAATTTCTATAGGACGAATATTAATCCGTTTACACCTTGATTAGGATGAATTTGTTGCTGGCATATTTATGTCATTTAAGTGGTTTTAACTTTTAGTGTGGGTCGTAAAAATCTATATACGGGTCTATGTGTGTAATCTGAACAGTGAAGAAAATGAATATAATTTGCTCTCAAGAAGCAAGCTTTTAATAATGGTAGTTCTGAGTTAATAAGTTTAGATGTTTAAATTTCTATCTCTGCTAATTTCTACAATAAGGTGGTCAAGACTATCTTATACACTTAGGTCATCCCACACCCACTTGGTAATCACACATGTAATGAAATTATAAAGCTAATATGCAGAGGCCACTACAACAATTTTGGAGGTGAAGATCAATGCTCAAGCCCACATATATATATTTTATATGCTACTCATACTTTTCTTAGGAGTGCATGGCAAAAAAGAATGCAAAATAAAAGAAACCTAATGTGCCTGCAATAGTAAAAAAATTCCTTCATCTTGAATAGGGGAAAGAACGAGAGAAAAATTGAAATAGATCAGCTTGATAGTTCAAAGGCTAGGGAATGAGAATTTCCTTGCATGAAATGGCATAAAACATGACTAGCTAGTGTTATCTTACATTAGGTTGCCTTGCCAAAAAAAAAATTTAGCATAACTCCCTAACACATCAATACACAGTAGAGCCGAAGGTCTTTTCTTCTAGAGGTTATAGCTAAAATCATCTCTTGCCAAGCACAAAACCAGCATTGGCATACATAGTGGTAGTAATTTACAAATGATATGAGCTAGGAAATACCTTCAACAAAGTAAAACCTATCCAAAGCCTTACAACACCCAAAGAGGTCTCAAGTCCAAGAGTAAATACAAGTTCTAATAAATATAGGAAGAAAGACTTAGCAACGTAAAAATAACACATGGGAAAAGAGCACTGTGAGTGTGCATGCAAAATAATAAACTTACCCCATTTTTCTTCCTCACTTGTGGTTGTTATTCTTGCTTTTCGGGTGGACTCCCAGTGATTCATGCCTTGTCCTCCATTCTTCTTTTTGTGCCTAGAGAATTGTCTTTAGTTTTTGATGTCTCGTCCTCTTCCTTCAAATTCACCAATATCCTTTTTTTTTTGTGTCTTTTCATGGAAATAGAAATTCCTTCCCCCATAATCCACCACTTCCTTTTGCATTAAAAATGTTGTATATTTTTTCCCTTTTTGATTAATAAGCCACCATTTTTTAACGGTTTCTTTGATTGCACTTTAAATGTTCATTCGTATGCAAGAGGGGTCACTTTTTCTTAGTTGGCATTGATTATTTGACCTTCAAGGGTTAGAACAAAGCATTATTATTTTCCTTTTAAACAATTCCTTTATCTATTTTTTCCTTCATTTAAAAATGCCTTTGTAAACATTTAAATTAAATCATCCATTTTATAATTAGCATATCCAAATTAATATATATCTATATGATATATATATACATACACTTTTGTACCCTCTTTTGAATGCAAAAAGAAGCATTATGAAAATGAGAAAACAAATGGTCGAGTAATTTTGTTTCCCAAATAATTCACCTTTTAAATATTGTTGCTTCTTTCCTTGTCTTATAAAAAAACACAAGGTGTTAAAGTGTCATCCTACTATGTACATTTTAATGCAAATATTATGATTTTTTTTCATTGGTGTGTGCGATCTAGATTCCAACATGCTTACAATTTTCATCCAGCTAAATACTCATACCTCAACCATGTTCTCATTATTCAACCTGCTCCTACACTCACACACACTTGCACTTGAAATTATTTCATTACTTCATCACAACATTCATCCTTCATGTTTGATCATAAAGTTTACATATATAAGAATTTTTAAGTAACATTGAAATCTTAAAATTTATCACAAATAAAAACTAATAAATTGATTTTCCAATTATTTTAAATGTCTTAACATTATTAAATGTAAGAAAAAAAATAGATGTGACAAAATAGTACACTCCAAAACAATCGGATTACTTGGAGAATGAATAGATCCCTTCACTAACATTTTGCTACCAACTTGGATGTGCTGGCATAGTCGGTTTTGGTCTAGGATGCACAAAACAAAAAATATGATTACCAAATTTGTGCTGCTCTCTACCGACACTTTTTGCAAGATGAAACATTGTTTAGGTGCCATGATCTCCAAGAACCACTTTGTCATAGTTTATCATTTTTTTTCTTTTAAGACTCTTAAGAGACTACATTAGAATAGTGCACTTTGAAATGATCATATGACTTGGAGAATGAACACAACACTTCCCTAGCATTTATCTACCCACTTGGATGTGTTTGTGTAGCTAGTTTTGGCATAGGATGCATGAAACAAAATTATTCTTATTTCCAAATTTGCACTAAGTATTCTTATTATTAAATAAGCTCTTTATTCCCTTTCAAATTTTCTAACTATTAGTGTCTTGCACCAACAATCCTTCTCTTGATATCAATCTGATTCTACTTATCAAATCCCATCTGCACACCTAAAATCACAATCACCTGCTCAAAGCATTTTAACCATTTCCTTGAAACAAAACAATCTCATGAAACTTGAGATGATAAACTCAAAGACACTTTGTATTATTGAATTTATATAACTGAAAGTGTAAAAAAATGGAGACAATTTGATGACATTCAGGAATGTGGAAACACCTTCATGATATTAATTGCATAAACTAGTTGTATTTACTCTTGAATTCATAAAATTGTAGCTTACAGACTCAAACAATGACTCGGAAAATACAAATCTCTATCTACCTAGCCCAATACCAAAACTCAGAACCCTGTACAATGAGAAGATAAGAGAAGAAATAGAAGAATGGAGGAAATAGGAGCAAACCTAAACTTGATTTGCAATTGCCAACTGGAAACTCCATTCACCATTGATCAAACAATTGAAAACTAATATCTCTTCTTCCTCCCTTTGCAGCACAAACATATTCCTTCCAGCTGCTCATCATTGCTCAGCAACAGAAAATCAGCCCATGTGGAGAATCAATTATTTTCTCTAGCTGCAAAATATCTCCATTCCCGTGCACAAACTATTTCTATTTTTTGCTCTTCATTTGCTGCAGCAATATTTTGAAATAATTCCCCATTTTATAATTTTGTAATGGCATATTATATTTCAAACATATAATAGTCTTTTGATTATAAAGTGAATATTAAAATTCACTTTACTTACATTATTTGCATCCCACATTAAAATATTTCACCCACTGGGCACACTTCACATTATAAAACATCCCCTCGTGCCATTTACATTGCAATAAATTAAAAATTTTGCCTAGGCATTTCAAATTCATGTGCAAAAAGTATATTTTTCATTAAAAAAATTCACCAAGCAATGAGCACACCCTTCACATTTTTAAATGTGAACCCCTTTTAAATTTATTGGGTAACCAAAAACTTTACCCTTTCTTTTAATTTCCTTTCCCACCATTTAAATATTCCATCCCTAGCAATTTTCAATTTACTCGTGCCATTTGTATTTCACCTGTTTGTATTTGGGTAGAAATTAATTTACCCATACCTTATACTCACCTTCCAGTTTAATATTTTCCCGCCTGTGCATAAAACATCACCAGCGGGCCCACCACATATGTGAGCAAAGACCCTTTGTATAAAAATTTCATCGGGCCTCTTTGAAAATTTTTGTTTGATCCCACCTTGATGCCTTCTCACACACCTCGCGAGCTTTTTGGCCAAGTCACCCAAGTTCTGCAAGGTCCGCGAGCAAGGGTTAAAAATGCCCTAATTTGTTTTCTGGGCTCTTGTGCTCTGAATTTGGTGGTCTCCACTTCATCTGGTTTTCTCCTCTCTATGCAAGCCTCCTAAGTCACTAGCCATGCCCATCCATGTGCATTCACATGAGCCTTCACCATTCCCTCTTCAGGCACGGGCTTTGCTCCTTCACTAACCAACACACTTCTCCCATAGTGCCATGTCCTCTTCACCTGCTTCTGGTGCACCTACGTACTCCCTCAAACAACACACGTGCATCATGCAAAATGCCTTTTTCATTGCTCACACCTATGTAGGGAACCATCACACTTGTTTGGATGTTTCTGAAGTCCTCATGCTGGTCGCGGGCCCCTCAGACTCCCTATTGATGGATGCCTTACCCTGTTCCAAAGCTCCCATTCCAGTCCATGTTGTTATGCTTCTCCCAGCCGCGCATATCCCTATTCCAAAGGTGAGTCTAACAATCATGGCATTCAAAGTTTCCTCCAAAACCATGATATATTGCTTCATATGTAGATTGCCTTGATTCTTGATAGTCGGTGGTGATCTCTATTGGAATTTCCAAGCAATATCAATAGGCATCCATGTGAGGCTTTGTATGTGTTTCCACATTTTTTGGACGCCTCCCCTCACACCATTTTCTTCTCCAAAAACACTTGGCATGGCAGATGATGGTAGAGGTTCAGAAGTTTGGCCCTATAATTTCTAAACTCATTTGCTTACAAGTTTCTTCAAGCCTTTTCAATGAATCAATTTCGTGTTTGCTACCTAGAGGCCATCACATTCAATGGTGCCCCACAAACAATTCAATTGCTCCTTACTCCTACACTACACCTCAAACATGGTTCAAACTACTATGAGCTAGCACATCTATGTACAAGTTGCATTTGATTTGGTGTAGACCTTCCTCTATCCAAGGTTCAAGCCTTTCAACAAACCCACTTTGTGTATGTCCTGCTCTCATTGCGTTGCTCATTCAACAAATTTTCTCTTTGTTGTATAATTTGGCCATGTGTTATGGCATCCCAACATACTGTAACAAAATTCAACCTACAGTTATGGAATTTCTTTCATTAAGAGAAGACACAATGAATATTGAATGGTATCCCCGTGAATTGAGTCACTACAATGATTGCAATGTCTCAAGATATCCTTGTCCAACTTTTTCATGGAAAACACAGTCATCACTGATCTTCATTGCATCAATATGAACACTTGAAACATGTCCACTTCAAACTGAATAATGGCTTTAATCTTCCTTTTTACTAATGCTCCTATGATCAAAGAAAACACGTTAACTCCATAACCATGCAAAGCAAGTCGGGTCCCATGTGGATCCAACTTAAAAAAAAATCGTTTTCAAACAAGTTTCATCTCCAACGATCAGATACTGCCATTTGAATACCTTCAGAAGTTAAAAAACGAACTGGGTCTTCATCAAAAACTGTTTTCTGTCCTTTTGGAAAAAGGTCAAAATAGGCCAGGTTGACTCTAGAATTGGCCTGGAAAATTGGGCAAACGACCACCGAGAAACATAAAAAATTGCATGCATATAGTCATTCGACACAAAATTATAGTGAAAAAGATGGCTCAGAGAAATGTATAATGAGGAACCGGATATTAATCGGCAAAGTTGCCCAGTCAGGATTTTCTAAAACAACTGTTTTGCACCAATTATAACTGATCTAACTACCAATTTGTAAAAATAGTAAGTCAACTCCTGACAAGCTGCAATCAGACATGTAAGTTCATTAAGGTACCCTGAGAATGTGTGCAAAAGGAATTTTCTTGAAACATTGTTGATCAAAAGTTATTGATTGTCAAAACTGGCCTCTCAGAAGGTTGTCAGGAATGCAGATGCAAAATAGAATAAACTACATTCAGTTTCGATCTGCTAAAAATAGAAAATCAGATCATGAGGTTCTAAAAACTAACATACGAGATCATTTTGATGTGGGGAATATGGAGCAGATTTTTTTTGACATGACAGTGAACTGGTTGCGAAAACCAAGCTCAAACAGGAAGTTGTTTCGCAAAACAAATAGTCTGCAAACAATGGAACAATGTGAAAACCCTCCAGCTTCACTTTTTGAAACCCTATCAAAACTTATCATTAGAAGCTAAGATTCAACATGCCTACTCACATATTTCTACTGAGTATGTCTGCAAATGGGTTTTACATGACAATCAACAAGTTTCAAATTGCAAGCCTCCAAAGTGGGTCAGTCAAGACTGATTATTTAGGTGCACTTCTGAAAGTGCAAAAGCAAAATTTTGAAATAGGCATCTCAAATTTGCAAAATTCGAGAGTGCCAATAGTGGCTTTGACTGGGGATGTATTCCCCCTATGGGCATATCAAGATTCCAGATCTCTGGAGAGTAGACCAAATGCGGAGTCAACCAGGTGTCTTCAAACTGCTCCCCCATGCAACTTTATTTTTCAACTTCATTTGATGACCTTGGGTCACCAAATGAACAAATGGGGATCAATATTTACCTCTTTCAAACACCAATCTTCTAAAAGAGTTGATCTCCCTCATTTTTAGCTTGCCTCTGTCACACCACAATAACATAAGTGACCTTCTTATAAGCAGAAAAATATGGTGACCACTAAAATTTGCCTGATTACAAACACTGCCACTAACATTCTTCACAACTTTTCTATGCATACCACTACCAATATAATCTTTATGAATATTCATTGTATAATTAGTCATAAACTGTAAGCTTTCATCATCACATGACACATTTGTGTTATACTCATCATATGTAATATGCTCAGTTTGAAAATAACATTTTCCGTTATTCATCTCATTGTCATGTTCTATAAAAATACCTTCCAGCTGAACTAGAAACTAAAAAATTTCAAACTTCAAATAGCTTGCATCATGATGTTCAACCTTACCTACAACACCTATTTCAAATATAAAACAATTGTAGGAAATGTCTTCAAGGAGTTTGTCAAACTGTTCATTTGCTTGTTGAAGACTACATTCCAACCATGTGTGAAATGCATCATCAGAACTCTCAGCAAAAAGTGGATTATCTCTCCACCAATAAGTTTCATCATTTCTCATCTCCAATGAAGATGGAGTCTCATCAAACAATGAATTCTCCATTATATTCATTTTTTACATATGAGTCTCAACCTCCTCAACAATAATGTCTAAATCCTTCAAGTTTTCATTGCACTCAAAATCACTGAAATCACTAGAAGAGCAAATAGACAAATCTTCAACTTCATTCCCATTCTCAGATTGTTTAGTACACACATTTGAAATTTCTACCATATCCACATATCCATGGTTAGAAAACTCTTCAAGCTCCATAAAAAAGTTACCCAAAAGTGGTGAAATATTTTTACTCACATTTTCATCATAATGCATAATCTGATCACTTGAGAATGAAAACATGTCATCGAAATATTGCATGCTAATGTTATCCTCATCTGATATAAAACTTTCCAAGTCTACTTCATTCAAGATAGTATGGCCAACATAAGAAAAATCAGCATGATTTTCAACCTTGGTAATATTGTAATCAATATTACATGGTTCTAACACATTGAATGATGAATACATTATCTCATCATCACTTTTATAATCAAACAAATTACCAAATTCATCAGAACTATAGGACTACAGATGGACCCTCTCTATGATATCATCACTAGAATGAACAATAGTTTCATTACATGATGTGATATGCCAAGCATCTGAAACTATTTCCATCTCTATTTCACATAAATAGTCATGAGTAGCAACAACATAAACAAGTTCATTACCTTCTTCATCATTATAAGGGAATTCATAGTTAGAAAAAGAGTAACAAATTCAACCTTCATCAGCATCCCCATCACAAGATGACTTATCACTGCACAAACCATCCTCAGATTCCTCAGAGTAGGTTCTTGAACTTTTATCTTCAATGTCTTGATCACTAACTTGAAAAAGAATGTTATCAACATTTGTATCATCTTCACAAACCAAAATAGGACATGGAAAGATTTCTATACCTCTTTCATTTCTTCATGACACAGGATATTGCAAGAAAAAATTTCATACATATTCACTTGCTCATCAAACCATGTATCTTCTTCTTCATTACTTCTGCAAGGATCAACACATGTGTTGATCATAAACTGATTACAATTAGTGTCCTCATTCATACAACAAACATCTTCATTTTGAGACACTATATTTTGTGTAGATTGTGATGATGAAGAAATTGGAGAAGTAGTATCATTACCTTCTTGACAAGAACTTTTACTAGCTGATCCATGAGTTCCTTTTTCTTGAGGTGTGTTAGGATGATCAACACTTACAACCCTATTTCCTTTCATCATTGAGAACCTCAAATTATTCTCAATGTCTATAGCCATCTGATATGCTTAGAGCAGGGTTGTAGGCTCTTTATCCCTCAACGGATAACTCATCTTTTTGTCAAATTCTCCCAGGTATACGACCAAACATTCAACATCATTTGGTCTTATGTTCTCTGGGATCTCTCTTATAATCATTGAAAATATGAGATTAAAATATGGGACTAACTCATCTTTTCCTTTCTCCATGTTCATGAACCTTTTCCTTATCAAAACAAGGTTAATCCTTTCTCCAAACTGCTCCATGAACACTGCCTTGAGCTCTTCCCATGAATGAATAGAAGAGGCTGATAAATAAGAGAACCCCACTCTTGCATCTCCTCTCAAGGATTGAACAAATAATCTCATGATCACATCCTCACGATCAATTTCATAATCATCCATCACATTACTGAACTCTTGCAAATGTTTACTTGTTGATTCAGCCTTATCACCAATGAACCTTGGTAACTTATTTCTCACTTTAGCTGGAATGTCATTTGGGTAACCCCTAAGGCTACTGAAATTAATAGCTCTATACCTTCCAGTGCTAAAACCTCTTTGAAAATCTAGCTGGGACTGATCACAAACCTTAGTTCCATCTAGAACCATACTAAGGTGCATGTATTGAGACATCTTGATATACCTTTTCAAATTTTACATATCAAATCTATAGTTGATCATTCATTTCCCCTATTTCTATCTTTCATAATAATCTTAGAATACCATAATGCATGATTCAATATGCATTTACACATGAGATCTATTTAGTGGGAAAATTTAAAAAACATGCATACTTCTCCAACAAAGTACATAGGCTGCAAATTATAACTCAAAAGTATCAAAACTAAATATTACTGTTCTTTCCCTATTTTAGTGCTAATCACTCAGTAGGGAACTCAAGTTTTTCCTAAGATGTTCAAATATGGTTTTCATATAGAAATTTCTTGAAAACCAAGAATGAAGAATACCTGGAAACTTTGTAGCTACTACAAATTGTGTTCCTGACTGGTAATATTTGTAGATTTGGAACTTTCTTTAAATTTTCAACAGGTTCTATCAAACAGATTCGCCACCTCTTTTCACAGAGGACTGAACTTCAAGCAGTATGAAGTTATTTTACACTTAAACTTCTTTCTAAGTTCCTTTCCAATAGTAGAGCACCACAGATTACAAAACTATTCAGGTTCATTGCAACAAATTCTCCAGGCTTAAAATCATTCAAACTTTGAACTAAATTAGAATGACAAATAATAATATGACTATAATCATCTACAACTGGAGATTCAGAATCTTCCCCAGTAGAGTCGCCATTCTGTTGGTGTTTAAAATAACAACCCAGCTAGGATTTGTAATTCTCTAAGAGGTAGCCAACCTCTATATTAAAGAACAACAAAGGCTAGTGGCCAACTGACAAGATTCAGTCAAAGACTGACATCTCCTACACTTCTGGCTCTGCAAGACCAAGGTGGGTATACCTAAACAATGCTCAAAACTTAATTCACTCATACATTGACATTGTTTTACAAAGTAGATAATTCCCAATGAAACAACACTAAGGGAAGCATTGACAACTTTAAATTTGGCTAAATTCTCAACAGCTCAACCCTCTCTCAGCCATTGGAAAGCAGGACATACAACAGTCCAAACAGTAAGAATAAGAATGATTTTACATTTAAAATTTATTTTTGAGATGCACAAACTAAAAAATAGATCAGTGCCAGTTCTGGGCCATGGAATCAAACATATAAAATGAATTCCCCAACAAACAATCTTCAACTAGTGGATTTAACTTGCTAATGCTTTGCATTAACTATTAGTGCCTTGCACCAACAATCCTTCTCTTGATATCAATCTGATTCTTCTTATCAAATCCCATCTGCACACCTGAAATCACAATCACACGCTCAAAGCATTTTAACTATTTCCTTCAAACAGAATAATGAACAGACAAAACAATCTCATGAAACTTGAGATGATAAACTCAAAGACACTTTGTATTACTGAATTTATATAATTGAAAGTGTACAAAAATGGAGACAATCTGATGACATTCATGAATGTGGAAACACCGTCATGCTATTAATTGCATAAATTAGTCGTATTTACTCTTGAATTCAAAAAATTACAACTTACAGACTCAAACAATGACTCAAAAAATACAAATCTCTATCTACCCTGTACAATGAGAAGAGAAGAGAAGAAATAGAAGAATGGAGGAAACAGGAGCAACCCTAAACTTGATCTGCAATTGCCAACTGGAAACTCCATTCATCGTTGATCAAATAATTGAAAAATAATATCTCTTCTTCCTCCCTTTGCAGCACAAACATATTCCTTCCAACTGCTCATCATTTCTCAGCAACAAAAAATCAGCCCATTTGGAGAATCAATTATTTTCCCCAGCTATAAAATATCTCCATTCTCTTACACAAACTATTTCTATTTTTTGCTCTTCATTTGCTACAACAATATTTTGAAATACTTCCCCACTTTATAGTGTTATAATGGCATATTATATTTCAAACATATAATAGTCTTTTCATTATAAAGTGAATATTAAAATTCACTTTACTTACATTATTTGCATCCCACCTTAAAATATTTCACCCACTAGGCACACTTCACATTATAAAACATCCCCCTATGCCATTTATGTTGCAACAAATTAAAAAAATTTCTTGGGCATTTCAAATTCATGTGCACAAAGTATATTTTTCATTAAAAAAATTCACCAAGCAATGAGCACACCCTTCACATTTTTAAATGTGAACCCCTTTTAACTTTATTGGGTAACCAAAAACTTTACCCTTGCTTTTAATTTCCTTGCCCACCATTTAAATATTCCATCCCTAGAAATTCTCAATTTACTCGTGCCATTTGTATTTCACCTGTTTGTATTTGGGTAGAAATTAATTTACCCATACTTTATACTCACCTTCCAATTTAATATTTTCCTTGCCCGTGCATGAAACATCACCAGCGGGCCCACCACATATATGAGCAAAGACCTTTTGTATAAAAATTTCATTGGGCCTCATTGAAAATTTTTGTTCGAACCCACCTTGATGCCTTCTCACACACCTCACAAGCTTTTTGGCCAAGTCACCCAAGTTTTGCGAGGTTTGCGAGGAAGGGTTAAAAATGCCCTAATTTGTTTTCTGGGCTCTTGTGCTTTGCATTTGGCAACCTCCACTTCATTTGGTTTTCTCCTCTCTACGTGGGCCTCCTCAATCACTGGCCATGCCCATCCATGTGCATTCACGTGAGCCTTCACCATTCCCTCTCCAAGCACGGGCTTTGCTCCATCACTGACTGGCGCACTTCTCCCGTAGTGCCATGTCCTCTTCACTTGTTTCTCGATGCACCTGCGTACTCCCTCAAATAGAACACTGGCATCATCCAAAATTCCTCTATCATTGCTCACACATATGTAGGCCACCATTGTGCTTTTTTGGATGTTTATGAAGTCCTCATGCTGGTCGTGGGCCCCTCAGACTCCTGTTGATGGATGCCTTTACCCTATTCCAAAGCTCCTATTCTAGTCCACGTTGTCATGCTTCTCCCAGCCACACATATCCCTATTCCAAAGGAAAGCCTAACAATCATGGAATTTGAAGTTTCCTCCAAAACCATGATATATTGCTTCATATGTAGATTTCTTTGAGTCTTAACAGTCGGTGGTGATCTCTGCTAAAATTTCCAAGCAATATCAACAGGCGTCCATGTGAGGCTTTGTATGTGTTTCCACATTTTTTGGATGCCTCCCCTCATAGCTTTTTCTTCTCCCAAAACAATTAGTGTGACGGATGATGGTATAGGTTCAGAAGTTTGACCCTACAGTATCTAAACTCATTTGCTTATAAGTTTCTTGAAGCCTTTTCAATGAATCAATTTCGTGTTTGTTGCCTAGAGACCATCACAGTCAATGGCACCCCACAAACAATTTAGTCACTCCTTACTCCTACAATACACCTCAAACATGGTTCAAACTACTATGAGCTAGCACATACACATAAAATTTTCATTTGATTCGGTGCAGACCTTCCTCTATCCAAGGTTCAAGCCTTTCAACAAACCCACTTTGTGTATGTCCTGCTCTCATTGCATTGCTCATTCATCAAAAAAATTCTTTGTTGTGTAATTTGGCCATGTTTTATGGCATCCCAACATACTATAACAAACTTCAACCTACAATGATGGCATTGCTTTCATTAAAACAAGACACAATGAATATTGAATGTTATCCTTGTGAATTAAGTCACTACAATGATTGCAATGTCTCAAGATATCCTTGTCCAGCTTTTTCATGGAAAACATAGTCATCATTATTCTTCATTATGTCAATATGAACAATTGAAACATGTCCACTTCCAACTGAATAATGGCTTTAATCTTCCTTTTTACTAATGCTCCTGTGATCAAAGAAAACACTTTAACTCCATAACCATGCAAAGCAAGTCAGGTCCCATGTGGATCTGGCTAAAAAAAATTCATTTTCAAACAAGTTTCATTTCCAATGATCAGATACTGCCATTTGAATTCCTTAGAAGTTAAAAAATGAACTGGGTCTTCATCAGAAACTATTTTCTGTTCTTTTGGAAAATGGTCAAAATAGGCCAGGTTGACTCTAGAATCGGCCTGGAAAATTGGGCAAATAACCACCGAGAGACATCAAAAATTGCAAGCATATATTTATTTGACCCAAAAGTATAGTGAAAAATATAGCTCAGAGAAATGTATCACGAGGAACCAGATATTAATCAGCAAAGTTGCCCAGTCAGGCTTTTCTGAAACAACTATTCTGCACCAATTAAAACTGATCCAACTGCCAATTTGTAAAATTAGTAAATCAACTCCTAACAAGCTCCCATCAGACATGTAAGGTCATTAAGGTACATTGAGCATGTGTGCAAAAGGAATTTTCTTGAAACATCGTTGATCAAAAGTTATTGACAATCAAAACTGGCCTCTCAGAAAGGTTGTCAGGAATGCAGATGCAAAACAGAACAAACTGCATTCGGTTTTGATCTGCTAAAAATAGCAAATCAGATCATGAGGTTCTAAAAACTGACATACAATATCATTTTGATATGGGGAATATGGAGCAGCATTTTTTTTGACATGACAGTGAACTAGTTGCGAGAACCAAGCTCAAACAGGAAGTTGTTTCACAAAACAAATAGTCTGCAAACAACAGAACAGTGTGAAAACCCTCCAACTTCACTTTTTGAAAAAATTTCAGAACTTATCGTGGGAAGCTAAGATTTGACATGCCTGCTCACATATGTCTACTGAGTATGTTTGAAAATGGGTTTTGCACGAGAATCAACAGGTTTCAAATTGCAAGCCTCCAAAGTGGGTCAGTTAGGACTGATTGTTTAGGTGCACTTCTGAAAGTGTAGAAGCAAAATTTTGAAATAGGCATCTCAAATTTTCAAAATTTGAGAGTGCCAATAGGTGCTATTTGTAGATTTTAAAGTTTTGAATCATCTAGTAGTGGAAGATGTGTTTAATAGTGTGTTTGTTTGTGAAGAAGATAATTGTTTCGGAGAAATGAGATTTCTCTATATTTCTCTGTGTTTTAGTTTCTTATCTTGCGGATTTGGGAACATGCTTATATTATTTATATTTATCTTCCCTTGAAGTTTCTAGTGTTGGTTTTCTTTGTAAGTTCAATTGTTATTTTGGAGTCCAGTGATTATGCATCTTGATATGTAGGATGAAATTATTCTTTGGTTCAGGTGGTTGCAATAGTGTTGCAGTGCAGTATGTTGATGTTAGAATATTCATGGATGTCGTGTGGTATTTTTGTGTGGACTGCATGTTTTTTTTCCTGGCCTAATGAAGTGTGTATATGGTCGCTTGTTAGTGTTAGCATAGTTTTGGCTAACCTCTCATGATAACACTAATTGCATAGGTTGTTTGTTGTTTGTAGAAGTGTGGTGAAGCATGTCAGTGTATATTTGGGTCCTAGTTAACCCTTGGCATGGTCTTCCTTCATCTCTTTCCATCGTGGAGTTTTTTGGTGGTAAATTATTTTGGTGTTGCACATTTGAGCTACATACATTTCATTGAGGTTGACCTTAAGGAGTTGTTTGAGGTCGCAGATGATATATGAGCAAGGAATTTTTTTTTTTTGAGTTGTGTGGAAAGTGTGTGATACAAATGTGATCAAGTATGGTGATATGAGTGTGATCTTAACACTTATGACTCTATATGTAGTGAGCAGAAGGTGTCTACATTTTTAGTGTGCTTGAAGTTGCTAGAGGCAGTGAGCCAAAAGGTTGCATATGGCATAGATTTACAATTGTGGATCTTCATGTCGCTCTAAGATGGTGAATCTCTATGTAATAGTTTCCTCTATCTTCTTTCTTTTGGATAGTGAGTCCTTTGGATAGTGAGACCTTGGTAGTGAGCCTTTCTTATTTTTGGGAAGTGAGACCTTGGTAGTGAGCCTAATTATATTCATTATTTCTATTCATATATATGAGATAATCCTCATCATGGATTTTCCCTTCTTATTTTTTTCCATGTAAATCTAGTGTTCTATTATGTTTGGTTGTGTTTGCATTCCCATTTCACATGTCTGCATTCTGCTAATGGTTAATGAGGGTTTAAATGTTGATAAGGGTTTGAAAGTTAATGAGGAATTGAATGTTTTAATGTACAACTAATTCACCCCCTCTCTCAATTTTCCTATGCATCTAACAATCGATATCAAATTTGTGGTTCCTTGGAAGAAGCTTAGCCACTTGAGGTAGATCTGGATGACACAAAGAAAGAGTGTCAAATCTCATATGTTTGATGGAATGAATTATGCTTATTAGAAAGCAAGGATGAAATATTTTTTGGTCTTTTTTGGATTTGGATTCTGGAAATAAATTGAAATAGGATATACCTTTCCTACTAATGGCCCAAAAAGTGATTATGAGATCAATGGATATAAGAATAATGGAAAATAAAGGAATGCTATCCTAAGTGGTCTTTTTGATTCTAAACTTGGAAAGGTGATAATTCCAAAAAACTATAAAAGATATTTGGACAAAGTTGGAGAGTATTTACAAAGGAGCTGATAAAGTCAAGCAAGTGAATGAAGTGGTAAATTCCATCAATGGTCTTGGTGGTAAGCTATAAGAAAGTGAAGTTGTGAAAAAAGGTGTTGAAAATCCTTCCTAAAACTTATATTCTAAAGTTTTTGCTATTGAAGAAGCTCAAAATTAAGATCAATATTATAGAGATCAGATGCTTGGTGCTTTAATTTCTTATGAGTTGAGAGATTTTTTTCAAGATACTACAAAGAAATAAACTTATTTTAAAGTCAGCAAGGTTGAGAAGGTTGATGAATCAGATCCAAGTGATCTTGATGAGGTGGAAGAAAATTTTATAAGGGGGATAAAAAGTGAACTAGAAAATATAGAGGTAAGTTACCTTTTAAGTGTTTCAATTATGGAAAGATAGGTCATTATGCTTCAAAATATCCAATCAAAGTTGCAAATGAAAAACATAAGGACCATAAAGGAAAATTTGTCAAGAAGAGTTATTATGTTAAAAAATACAATGGTGTATCTAATGATGAGGGATCAAACTATCCTGATTATGATAGTGATTAATCCTTGTTCATGGCTCTAAATGTTGGATCTAATACTAATAATTCTTAAAGATGTGTAAAGGAAAGTGCTCTAGAAATAGGTCATAATAATGAAGGAACTATGGTGATTAATTTTCATGCAAGAGATGAAATTAATTATTAGATAATTAATACTAGATGCTGAAATCATATGGCAGGTGATAAGAGTAAGTTTTTTTAAACTTCAAAAGTATGATGGTGGTCTTGTTAAGTTTGGTAATGATACATCCGCTAAGACCTATGAAAAAGGTTCAATTAGTTTTTATGGAAAACATAAAATAGATGATGTTCTTTATGTCAAGGGTCTCTAGAATAATATTCTCAACGTAGGAAAAATGTGTATCAAAGGATACAATTTGGTGTTTTAGGATGATGGTTGTGAAATTAGAAAAGAAACATCCAATACTTTGGTTGCTATAGGAACAAGGAGAGAAGGTAGTGTTTATCAAATCAAAGATCATGGTGTTAAGTGCTTTATGTCTCAAATCATTGAAAGTTGCATATGGAATAAAAGAATGGGTCACATGAATTTTGATAGCCTAGTGAAGATTAGTTATATTGATGTTTTGAGAGATCTGTTAAAGATAAAAAAGCCTATCAAATACAATATGCAAAGAATTTCGGTTTGGAAAGCAGAAAAAGAAAAGGTTCGAGGCTTTGGAGTTGGTTCATACCTATGTGGACCTACCATAATAATAATATCTCAAGGTGGTAGGAATTTTATGATGTTGATTGATGATTATTCTAGAACGACTTGGGTGACATTTCTCAAAGAAAAATTAGAAGCTCTAGATAAGTTTAAAGCTTTTAAATCTATGGTTGAGAATAAAATGGATATAAAAATCAAGTGCTTAAGGTTTGATAAAGGTGGTGAGTTTACTACAAATGAGTTTAATAGTGTAAATCTTGAAAATTTAACTCATTTAAAATTAATCATTCCCATGTTCATTAAACATTACAGGTGAGATTTAGAGATAGAAAGAATAAAATTAACATTCATAAGTGTTCCAAAATGACATAATTTAATTAAAGTTACAAATTTGAGTTTACATACAACTCATAGGGGTGTTAAAAATCAATTTTTTCAATGATACAATGTCAAATATACATCAATAAATACATTCATGAAGTTTAGTTTCAATTTACAATTTGGTTGTCTAGCCATACAAAGTGCAAAGTAGGAAGCATACCCATAGTAATAGAATCTCTGAACCTCATATGCCTTGACACCATTTGTCTTCTTGTGCTGAGGTCAAGAGTGTGGTTAAGGCACCTTTTCCACCTAACCATGAAGTACATGAATTCCCCAGGTTTTCTTCCTACTCGAAGAAATCCCCAACCCTACACGAGGAGCCTAGCAACCTGGAACAATAAAGTAGGAGGGAACTCTCGATGCATGCCTATTTTCCTATATGCATTCCTAAACTAAAAAAAAATATTTCTTGCAAGAAGGATGTGGCAGAGACATAATAACATAAAAGTCCAGGCTTTTAATCCATCTATTTCAATGGTACATTTCTTTTCCAAGCATAAAATAAACATAAATGGTAGTTTAGGTAAAACGATAAACTACCATCTCTGTGAACCCACATTCAACATCGTATCCCAGAAGTTTCTCACATTGTAAATAAAAGAAGCATAGTTTCCTTAATGTGTCACATATAGTGGAAAATAACTCAGTTTCATACATTTCATAGTAAAACTCATGATATAGTCCGAGTTCATGATAATATCTTACATTCTTCCACATTCAATTTCACAATTTGCATTGTCTAATTATATCTATACAAATCTCATTACTTAGAAAGACAATATTCCAATTCAAATGGGTGACTTTCTATTTGTTTTCATAGTATCATTAATTCACTTCTACATTCCAAAGATAAAATGAGTTCATCACCAAAAGGTTTTCAGCCAAGTAGAAAAGTAATTGATTTAAGAGGAGTATAATGGTGGCATATATATTTAATTAATTAAAGATATGAACAATGGAATACATGGATTTATCATTTAAAAACAAAAAAATGATCTTTCAATTCAGATTTTTAGACATCCATTTTATTCTCACTCTTGTTTTTAAAATAAAATAGTTTTGATCGTTTGCTAATGAAAGGGAAGAAAAGAAAACCATATCTTGCAACTAATACTTCACATTCAACTGGGTTTCTACATTAAGACCAACATTAAACAAAGGATGATTGAATTCTTATTCTCAAGAGAGCATGTATATATATATAAGTGTGAATAAGTAACAAAGTAAATACACTTCTTAATGAAACATTGTATCAAAGATTCAACAATTAATTTAGTAAAAAGAGCATAAAATTGAAAGCATCTCATTGTTTCCTATCTCCAAAGATTTCTTAAGCCACAGTACTCTCAGATTTAGTAAGACACTATGACTATTAAAATTCCAATTTAAAGAATGAAATGATGATAGATAAAATTATCTAATCCTATATGATACTATCTAAATGATAAAAGGAAACTACTTTAATCTATATTGACATGAAGTTATGATGCAACCATGACATGATATCTATTGCTATTGCTATGATGATTGATGCTTGATACTTGATACTTGATTGATTGCTTGATTTCTTTCCTACATATTAAGATTGCACAAAGATGTGATCCATTATTATTGAATAAGGTTGTATTTATAGATTTCCTAGTAGCAGATTTACATAGGGGCAGCACAACAAAGGCTTGGATTAAATCTAGAGAATTGAATGGTGAGAGATGAAGAAGCTAGAGTTGATGAAGGGAATGGTTTCTCCCCATGAAAACATCAGGCAAGATGATAGGAAGAATTAGAGGAAGAAGATTTGAGAGATTGATTCAAATTTGTCTCCAAAGCTTCCTGTTAATGCCAGTTGAATTAATTAGATATAAAATATCTAATTTTATTGGTGAGTGAATAGAGGAAACTTGATTTATGCTTTTATTTGAATATTTTGGTTTATTCAAATTAGTAAAAAGGGGATAAATAATTCAATAAAACAAACTATGGGATTTGTTTATTAAATAAATATAGAAGGGACAAGATAATTAAACAACAAATTATTTTACCTTGTTTAATTAATTAAGACTGAATGATGTGATAATTAGATAATAAAAAATATTGAAGTTCCATATTTAATTAAAATTGAAGAATATAAGATTTAGAATGTGAGATACTTAAATAAATATTTCTATTTATTTAAAAGTAGATAAATTTAATTATGATAATTAAATAAAACAAACTGAAATTTGTTCATTTAATTAAGACAAAAATAAAAGAATAAAGATTGAAGAATTTAAGATGAACTATATAAATAAATATTTCTATTTATTTTAATAGTAGAGGAATTAAGGGTAATTAATCAAATAAATCATATTTAATCAATTGGATTCTCCAGACCATTTTCAGGTGTATACATTTTTCCCCTCTTTGAAGTGATGTCTTTACGCATTGCTTCAAAGAAAATTTTGTTTCTGCTACTAGTATCGATGAAAAAATTTCAGTATGCCCCAGACTGATTTTTAGATGATTGATGAATATATGCCCCCTCGGGAGAAAAATTTATGATTTTATGATTTTATGATTTTTTTGGATTTTTCAAATTCTTTTATGATTTTTCAATGATTTGATGATGATTTGATGAAGATTCTTTGGTGAAATAATTTATCTCCCGATAAAAAATGTAGAAAGTTTGGCCCTAGATGAATTTGTATTAAGCCTCCTTATGTTTGATGTTTTTCGATCATGTCAACCTTTGATTCAATATTGATTGATGATCATGATAGATTAGAAGATTATTGATCTCATGATAGGTGATATTCAATGATGGATTGATTGATTGACCTCATGATAGGTGAGGATCAATGATAGATTGATGATTGACCTCATGATAGGCGAGGTTCATTGATAGATTGATTGATTGACCTCATGATAGGTGAGGATCAATATTGATTGATTGATTGACCTCATGATAAGAGAGGTTCAATAATAGATTGATTGATTGACCTCATGATAGGCGAGGTTCAATGATAATCGCTCATGAGATTTGATCAAATTTTCACCATAGCCGATTAGATTGATAAAATTGTTGATTTGCGATATGTTATGATCATAGGAGGATTTTAGAGTTCTTCCCAAAGATGTGGGACATGATTCTATATCTAGTGCAAGCTAATATAGATATCATTAGTCGATGTGGAAAATATATAATGCAGATGCAAAAATAATATGAATGCAATCTAATTTAACCATGCAAATATACATATGCAAGCATTGGCATCTTAACAATACTTTTATTGTGCTTTGTATCATCATAGATCTTTAAAAAAGTTGAAAGTGAGTACAAGCATCAATGGTATAAATTAGACCATGATGACCTGAGTATGACTTCCATGATTTTTGATATTGCAAGTGAACACAAACATCTAGGTATAATTAAACCGAGATAACCTGAGCATTTCTTGCATAAATCAGACAAGAATTAATCACTTCCTTATGTGAATTGGAATGTCATCCATGATACTTTTTAGATCACTTCCTACGACAATTCACATAGTAATTATGATTAATTCATAGACAACAAAAAAAGAAAATATCATTCTCCTTTATAGCTTCTCTAGTTCAATGCATCATCGTTTTGCTCCAAAGAAATGATAATAATGGTCAAAATACATGTCCAACCTTTTCTTAAATTATTTCAATCATTATTTAGATTAGATCATCCATCTTGATTTTATGAATTTTTTGTGATTTTGACCAAAAACCTAACCTAAAGACCTATCCTCGGGGCCTCGAGGGCTGATCGAAGATTAGCCTTGCCTATGTTATACACGCATATATCACGTAGTTTGACTAACATAGACTCATGTTTTTGACTTTTGGAAACTAACTTTTTTGACTTTTTTTTGGATTTTTTGTTGTGATACGAACGTCTAATGTATTTACGATGGTGATTGATGTTCCATTTTGGGTTATGCTTCGATAATTTTTCTTTTTGTGTTTGTTTCCTTAATGTTTGTCAATTTTGTTAAGCTTGATGTGTTATTTCCCCCAGTGAGGTCAGGATTTTTCCCCAAGCTAGGGTGAGACATGACCACATTGCAATGATATGTATTTGAGATTTTATTACACATTTTTCATATTTTATGATCTTTTAGTATTTTTCAGGATATTTTAAGATGAAATGAGATGATATGCCTGATTGAAGGAACAAGATGCCCCACAATAGGGGAAATTAAACAATGGATAAATGATATATCAAAATGAAATAGTCATTGCAACATATGTCACACAAGCAACATATCTCTTGTCAAAAGATGATAATGGTTGATTGATTAAGATTCCAACAATGATTGATTCCATAAGACATTATGATGATAAGATTGATGATTTTTGATGATTGATTGACAAAATATCCGAGGATTGGACAATTTTTATAGCTAGGCTTAAATATGATTTGCATGATAAGATTCAAGGTTGCAAAGGGACATGGTGACATGTATTTTGATAAGCTAGGAGATATGGAATGGAAGAAAGCAAGGATAAAAATATTGAATGGGATGATCAAGATTAACTAGATAAGATATAGACACAAGGCCCAAGTATTTTGCCCCTATTCCTCATTAAGACCAAGGAAAGGAAGAAAGGATTTATTTAGTAAGAATGATGAAATATGGATAAGATGAAAGATATGGTATGGAAGATATAGATAAAGTGTATAGGATAAGATATATGATGTTCAAGAAGATCCTTAATCTTGTCAAGATCAAAGGTGGATATGCAAGGAATGAGCGTAGAAAGGATAATGACCATGAATGATAAGATGAACAAAACTTGTCCCTAATTGTAGAGTGAAAGAGGAATATGGAAGATATGATATGGATGATAGGGAGATGGAGGAAGTACTTAAGTATCAAGTTTCATAACCAAATATCCCTCTAATAAACCATTGCAATGGGAATTAGAATCCTAAATGTTGGCACATATGATGGAAGAATCTAAGGACTTATGCAAAGGTTTGGATTAAAGGAGAATGATGGGGGATGAATGTTGGATAATGGATAGGAGGTTGGAAGGCTTGTTGATGGATAGATGGAAAGGATGGCAAGATAAAAGTTGGCACACACCTTGAAAGGTGGTAGATTGATGGAGGAAAAATGGTTTTGGAAGGTGATAGGTTATTGGATGGAAAATTGGAGGAAGCTTTTGGATTATGTAATACCCCTCCATTTTTCTCTTTTGATGTGATGGTATTTTATTATGATGTTATCATTATGGCATGCTTTAGATTAGCATAGATGATATTTGAATTAATGATGCTTTATGCTTTTGATTAAATTATTGATGTTAGATTCGTTAGTTTGTAACATTGTTTTGGTGAAGGGGATGGGATTGCACCACTCGCTTGTGAGCGCCTTGTGATTCCACAATTTCCTCTTCACAGTGTGTTTTATATGATGCAAATATATGCATGTGAATATAATCCTTGTTCACAGGTTGACAGGTTCAGGACATCGACTCCACCTAGTTTTATAGATTTGAGTTTGTCCATTTCCCAACAGTATTCGATTGGGAGATAGTATCTAGGTTTCCCATGTCAAGTCATCACCCTAGTCATAGTGTGTCGTCAATTTTAGTTTGGTTCGGGTGTTTTAATATTGTTTATTTTTCCTAGATTTTATTTAGTTGAAAATTAAAAAGGGTGCTTATATTGCTTTATGTATTTAAGTTGTTGAGTAAATTTATCTAGTTATATATTAGAAATGTGATTTAATTTATCAACACAATTCATTTAATTAATAAAAAATTTAATCTTGTATTAGATTTATTTTATTTATTTATTAAATTAATTGTGTTGAAACAAATTAAGTTATTCATTTTGGAAATTTATGGATATTTGGTTTGAAATTGAAAATTAAAGAAAAAGAATTTAAAATTTCATTTTTACAAAAAAAATGAATTCAAAAATTGCAAATAGAGATATTTTGAGATATTTTTTGTTTTTGTTTCTGAAAATTTATGATGGTGGTTGAAAATGAGATATTTTCATTTTCATAGAGTTTTTCTATAAGAATGAAAAAAAATAATTAAAAAAATAGGAGGAAGGATTCTTGTTGGGTTTTGGAATTTATGGTTTTGGGGGAGGGGGGGGTTGGATTTGGGTTCTTATAAAAATCTTATTTGGATTTTTGGGAAGGAGCATGGATTTGAGGAGAAGGCTTTGCACCATTTTTCCAATCTCTAAAGCTTTTGGAGCCAGGTTTTCTACTTCGTAAATTTGTTTCATTTTCAAAATATTCATGTATTTAGTTGTGTTGCTTGTAAAACCATTGGTTGGAAACTCAAATGATTTATGTTAAAAAATAAAACCATGTTAAAACTTTCTCAAACTTTGAAACCTCTATTTGAAAGTGTTTTTCTTCCAAGAAAAATTTCATAATGGTTGTATATGATCATTTGGAGTTATTATTTTCTCAACTAGTTAAATAAAATTATTTAATCTGTGTATATATATTGGTATATATATATATATATTAAGAAGTGTATATATATATACATACATTTAATATATATGTATCTACCTTTTTTATATTCTATTTTAGTTGGGGGGAAAAAAAAATACCCCTATTATAATCGGGGATTAAAAATCCGCAAGGGTGGTGCAGGAGCACCCCATAGTTCACCTTAGGGAAGTTGTCTAGAAGGTCATGTTTGGCCAATTTGTCTAGGAAAACTTATTTTCATAATCTTTTTTCTTCATGTTTGTGCCTTAGTGGAATTTTTTGATCATACTTTGAGTTGTTAAGGTCATGTTGACCATTGCATAGGTTTGAGGTGCTTAAGACCTTCTTAGACCTATTGAGTTAATTAGTTCCCTAAATTTTGAAATAAGGCTAAAAGAAGCCACAAGCGGCCAAGGAAGGGTTAAGGCTGAGCTTAAATACTTTTGTGACCCTATATAAGGGTGACCTCGGCATGGAATTGAGGTTGGGAGCTTTTACATTGATTTGAGAGTTTGAATTCAAACGAAAAACAGTGGGTTTTTAATGTGAATTTATGATTTTGGTTCAATATTGAGCTTTAATGGATTAAATATGGTTTTTTAGGTGGTGTAGGATGTAATGTGAGTGTTAACTAAACATTGTGTGGTAGTAGCTTTGATTCCTAATTTGGTTTGAAGTTTTGTTTGTAGATAGTTGTTTCTTTCATAGTTGTTGATCTGACAGTTTGTTAGTTGAAAATGGAGGTTTAGATCACATTCCCACTGTACATAATGTACGGCCTCTTGGGAATTGTGACTAGACTCCATGATTGTAAATATGGTAGGTGTAGGAGTCACTAATAGTTTAGGAAACACTTTGGAAGTCTTCTCCTAGGTGAGCCTGACATTGTCCAGCTAGGAAAGACAAAGAGTGCTTGGCACTTGATTTGCAGGGGTGATCATTCCCTATCAAGTCACAGTGTGGAGAGGGAAACTAGATGCCTTGCAAAGACTGAGCATGAAGGAGGAAGCTTCATCAATCAATTTGGTGAGAGAAATTCATGAGAGTTTGTTGTGTTGTCAGGGAAAGGGCTCAAAAAGGCCAAATTTTGCTAAATTGAAGGTCCAACCTATGTACGGATAGTTGAGGGTTAGGACCATTAAAATATTCAAGTGATAGGCATGAGGACCAGGAACCCCAAAGAAATATTTTGAGTTCTTTGGAAGATATTGGAGTATTAGTGTGTTCTCTCGGAGAAGGAGGGCTAATTGGGGCTCCTAGGGCTAGTAGCCTTTTTTAACCCTAAATGAGGGTTTGGTGGAAGTGATGGGAAAATGAAGTAAGGTGGACCCTCAAGGAACATAATGTGATGGTGAGAACCTATTTGAAACATCTCCACACCCTTGAAAAGCTGAGATCTAGTATTAGGAGTAGGTTAGCCTTTAGGGTGGATTAAGTGCTAAGGGAAGAATTTGAAAGAAAGCACCAAGGTTGACCTAGTTCAAAGAATCTGTGTTGGTAGTTGGGTTGGCAAGGAGAACCAGGGGAGCCTAGTAAAGAGGTAGGTCCTATAGGTTAAGGTGGTGAAGTGAGACACCATAAGGGTCTTCCAAGTAAGACCTAGAGCAGGAATCATGGAGTGATTCCTCCAACCCTTCCTATCAGATTGGTATTAGAGCAAGTTAAAGATTTGGGATAGAATCTTGGATGTCATACCTTGAATCTAGTGGCTCCACAACCATGGTGACAAAAATTGAGTTGGAAAAGAAGGTCGAAGATCAGGAGGAAGACAATAGGAGATTAAGGGAAAGACTAGCTCAACTTGAGCAAGCATTGAGCAATGTGCAGACCAAGGCCGAAGAGGTTAGTGATAGATTGGAAGGAAGGGTACCAAAGAGTGAAGAGGTTGCAGAGGAAGACAAGACCCCCGAACCTGACCCTATTTTGCAAGAAGAACCATTATTGAAGGCATTGAAAGCTTTGAGTGGAAAAGCAATTGAAGGCATACCACTGTCTAGTGGCAAATTGGAAGCTGATCTAGTCATGGATTGGATAGAAGGCATGGAAAACCATTTTGAGTGTGATGGATTCACTGAAGCACAAAGGTGAAGGTGGCCAAATCAAGATTGAGAGGATATTCCTTGACATGGTGGAAATTCATTCAGACAAAGAGGGAAAAGGAAGGCAAGAAGCCTATTAGGGTATGGTTGTAAAAGTGAGAGAAGCATACATGCTAGATGGTTATGAGATTCAGTTACATAAGAAGAGACAAAGTTTGAGACAAAGAGACCAAGATGTGAACACTTACATAGAGGAGCTTCAAAAAATTTTTATGAGGTCTAATGTTTTAGAAGATGAAAGTCTCAAGGTGGCTAGGTATCTTAATGGATTGAAGTGGAACATTCAAGAGGAGATGACTCTTTTAAGTCCCAAGACAGTACACCAATGTTACCAATTAGCTATAAATATTGAGGAAAGAAGCAAAAGAAAACAAGATCAGGCTTCTAAGAGTAGAGGCAAAGGCAGAGATCAAAGAGGACATAGAGGTGGCTATCAAGGTAGAGGAACTGAACAAAGAAACCAAGGAGAATCAAAAATCATAGAGCATGGAAGTGAAACACCTTCTAGAGGAGGTTATGGAAGAGGTAGAGGACCTCAAGGAGGATCAAATAGAGGAAGATGAGTAGGAAGAAGCAACTCATACTTTGCTAATATGAAATGCTATAATTGTGGTCAAATAGGACATCCAGCTTATAGGTGCCCGGAGAAGGCAACTTCATCAAATACTAAGAAGAGAGTGTTATATGCTCAAGAGGACACCATGAGTGCCAAATCACCTGAGGTTGATCACATTGAATCAGAAATGGGGGAGAACCTAATGTTTATAAGAGTTTTGATCAAACAACTAGTCAAGGAAGAGCTAAAGTAAAGGAGAGCCTTATTCAGGGTAAGGTGAAAAATCCTTGGAAAGGTGTGTAAGGTTATAGTGGACTTAGGGTCTACTGATAACATAACCTCATAAGAGGTAGTAAGGAAGTCAAAGTTGGAGAAGGTACCCCACACTAACCCTTACAAAGTAACATGGTTGAAAAAAGGGCAAAGTGTTCTTGTCAATGAACAAACAACGATGGAGTTCTCTATTGGAGGTTAGAAAGATAAGTTGTTATGTGATGTGTTACCCATGGATGCATGCCATCTACTATTGGGTAGACCATGGCAGTATGAAAAAGGTGCCATATATGATGGGAAAGAGAACACCATATATTTCAAGAAGGATTGGAAGACATTCAAATTATAGTCACTGTTAGACGGGGAAGAAGGACAATCAAAGACACCTAATGTCTTATTGAGCAGTGATAAAGAGTTCATTAACAACCTACATCAAGGAGGTGAAGGATATGTGGTTATGTTGCAACCCAAAGAAGAAGACAAGGTTGAGAAAATAGTCATACCAAAAGTAGTCTAGAAGTTGTTAAAACAGTTCAAGGACATAGTTAGTGATGGGACACCTACAACCTTAACTCCAAAGAGAGCCATTAGTCATCAAATTGACTTCATACTAGGAGCCTCATTTCCAAATATAGGAGATTATAAACTTACACCGGATCAGAATCTAGAGGTAGCTAGACAAGTGCAGGAGTTGTTGGATCAAGGATTGATTAGGAAGAGCATCAGCCCATTTGCAGTACCAGTGGTCTTAGCAACCAAAAAAGGAGGCAAGTGGAGATTACGCACTGATTCTAGAGCTATAAATAAAATCACAATCAGGTATAGGTTCCCTATTCCTAGGATTGAGGACTTGATGGATTGTCTTGGAGGAGCTCAGTACTTCACCAAGTTGGATCTCAAGAGTGGATACCATCAGATCAGAATCAAGGATGGAGATGAGTGGAAGACAACATTTAAGACAACTGATGGGTTGTATGAGTGGAGAGTTATGCCATTTGGCCTCTCTAATTCCCCTAGCACATTCATGAGGCTCATGAATGAAGTGCTCAAAGACTTTATAGGGATATTTTTGGTGGTATATCTTGATGATATACTCATCTTTAGCAAGACAACAGAAGAACATCTAAAGCATTTGGAGTTGGTTTTTAGAAGATTGCAAGAAGAGAAGTTAGCCATCAACCTAGAGAAATGTGAATTCTTCAAATAGGAGCTTGTGTATTTGGGGTTTGTAGTATCCCAAGCATAATTGAAGATGGATCCAAGCAAGGTGGAAGCTATCCTAAATTGGCCTACACCAGCCATAGGGACAAGAGTAAGAATTTTTCATGGATTGGCTCAATTTTATAGGAAATTCATAAGGACTAAGTTCAAGTGGACTCAAGAAGATGAGAAGGGTTTTGAGAAACCTAAACAAGAAGTGGCAACTCAACCTATTATTTTATTACCTAGCTTTGATAAGTTTTTTACTGTGGAATGTGATGCCAGTGGAGTTGCAGTAGGAGGGGTGCTAAGTCAAGAAGGCAAGCCTATAGCTTTCTTTAGTGAAAAGATCAATGAAGCTAAGAAGAAGTATTATACCTATGACCTAGAACTTTATGCTTTAGTTCAGTCACTTAGGAAGTGGAGGCATTATCTTCTACCTAAAGATTTTGTAGTCTTTACTTACAATCAGGCACTCAGCTATACGAACACTCAAGAGAAGTTGAGCAATAGACATTTGAAATGGATGGAATACATCCAAGATTTTACTTTCACCATCAAGCACAAGAAGGGACAATTGAATAAGGTAGCAGATGCACTAAGCAGAAGATTGATGGCAGTGCAAGAGATACAGATAAAGAGTATTGGAATAGAAAGTTTCAAGGATCTCTATGGGGAAGATGAAGACTTCTCAGAGGCCTACAAGGTATGTTCTGAATTTGAGAATCACTTTCATAGTCAATACTCAGAGTATACATTGCAAAGTGGATTTTTATTCAAGGGGAATCAGTTATGTGTTCCAAAAGGATCAATGAGAGAGAATCTCATCCAAGAGAAGCATAATGGTAGTCTTAGTGGACATTTTGGAATGAACAAGACAATGGAACTAGTGTAAAGGTTCTACTATTGGCCTAAGTTGTCAAGGGATGTCAGGAGGTATGTGAAGTAGTGTGTAGTGTGTATGAAAGCCAAGGGAGGAGCTAGTTGCATGTTTATATCAACCCCTACCCATTCCTAATAGACCATGGGAGTGTATTAGTATGGAATTTATGGTAGGACTCCCTAAGACTAAGTTAGGGTTTGCTAGTGTCTATGTGGTGGTAGATAGATTCAGTAAGATGAGTCAATTTATCCCTTGCAAAACCACCCATGATGCTAGCTATATTTCTCACCTTTTCTTCAAATAAATTGTAAGAATCCATGGATTGCCATTGAGCATTGTCTTAGAAAGGGATGTGAAGTTCATGAGTCATTTTTGGAAGACTCTATGGAGTAGATTAGGTACCAACCTGTCTTTTGGATCAGCTTACCATCCTCAAACCGATGGACAATTAGAGGTGGTTAACAAAGTGTTAGGTAACCTTCTAAGATGCCTAACTAAAGAGTATGGACCAACATGGGACTTGGTTATATCTCAAGTTGAGTATGCATACAATGACAGTGTGAACCAGACCAAAGGGAAGAGTCCTTTTGGAATAGTGTATGGAATGCATCCAAGAGGTGTGTGTGAGCTCAAGGATCTAGGAACTATGGAGCATAAGAGTGGACATGCATAGGATTTCTCTTAGACCATGAAGGAGATTCAAGAGCAGGTGAAGAAGAGAGTCACCGAGGCTACTCAAAAGTTGAAAGATAAGGTGGATTTATCTAGGAAAGATCTATAATTTGTAGTAGGGGACTATGCCATGGTCCACCTCAATAAATATAGGTTGTAGAAGGGAACATCAACCAAGCTACAGATGAAGAGAGTGGGACCATGCAAGGTATTAGCCAAATATGGAAAGAATGCATACAAGGTGGAGTTACCTACAAATTTAGGAATTTCTCCAGTGTTCAATGTGGCTGATTTGATCAGATACAAAGGAACAGTCACTAACATGGATCAGAACAGCAGGGATATCTTCAAGGATGTGAGTATCATAGCCTTACCTACTCAAGAAAATCTACAAGTAGAGAGGATATTGGAGTCAAGCGTGAAGAAGTCTACAACGCATAGGGTGTACATGGAACATCTTATCAAATGGGAGGAAAAACTAGAGTCTAAGGCTACATGGGTCGATGAAGCTCAGTTCCAGAAGCAGGGTATTGAACCATCTTTGATCTCTCCCCACATTCCTTAAAGTCTATGCAAAGGGGGAGAATGGTGCAGGAGCACCCCATAGTTCACCTTAGGAAAGTTGTCTAGAAGGTCATGTTTGGCTAATTTGTCTAGGAAAACTTATTTTCATAATATTATTTGTTCATGTTTGTGCCTTAGTGGAATTTTGTGATCATACTTTGAGTTGTTAAGGTCATGTTGACCATTGCATAGGTTTGAGGTGCTTAAGAACTTCTTAGACCTATTGAGTTAATTAGTTCCCTAAATTTTGAAATAAGGCTAAAGGAAGCCACAAGCAGCCAAGGAAGGGTTAAGGCCGAGCTTAGCTACTTTTTTGACCCTATATAAGGGTGACCTCGGCATGGAATTGAGGTTGGGAGATTTTACACTGATTTGAGAGTTTGAAATCAAAGGAAAAATAGTGGGTTTTTAATGTGAATTTATGATTTTGGTTCAATATAGAGCTTTAATGGATTGAATCTGGTTCTATAGGTGGTGTAGGATGTAATGTGAGTGTTAACTAAGCATTGTGTGGTAGTAGCTTTGATTCCTAATTCTGTTTGAAGTTTTGTTTGTCGATAGTTGTTTCTTTCATAGTTTCTGATCTAATAGTTTGTTAGTTGAAAATGGATGTTTAGATCACATTCCCTCTGTACATAATGTACAACCTCTTGGGAATTGTGACTAGAATCCATGATTGTAAATATGGTAGGTGTAGGAGTCACTAACAATTCAGGAAACACTTTGGATATATTCTCCTAGGTGAGCTGATAGTGTCTGGCTAGGAAAGAGAAAGAGTGCTTGGCACTTGATTTGCAAGGGTGATCATTCCCTATCAAGTCACGGTGTGGAGAGGGAAACCAGATGCCTTGCAAATACTAAGCATGAAGGAGAAAGTTTCATCAATCAATTTGGTCAGAGAAATTCATGACAGTCTACTGTGTGGTCAAGGAAAGGGCTCAAAAAGGCCAAATTTTGCTAAATTGAAGGTCCAACCTATGTACGGATAGTTGAGGGTTAGGACCATTAAAATCTTCAAGTGGTAGGCATGAGGAATAGGAACCCCAAAGAAATATTTTGAGTTCTTTGGAAGATATTGGAGTATTAGTGTGTTTTCTCGGAGAAGGAGGGCTAATTGGGGCTCCTAGGGCTAGTAGCCTTTTTTAACCCTAAATGAGGTTTTGATGGAAGCGATGGGAAAATGAAGTAAGGTGGACCCTCAAGGACCATAATGTGATGGTGAGAACCTATTTGAAACATCTTCACATCCCTGCAAATCTAAGATCTAGTATTGGGATTAGGTTAGCCTTTAGGGTGGATTAAGGGCTAAGGGAAGAATTGCAAAGAAAGCACCAAGGTTGACTTGGTTGGAAGTATATGTGTTGGTAGTTGGGTTGGCAAGGAGAACCAAGGGAGCCTAGTAAAGAGGTAGGTCCAATAGGTTAAGGTAGTTAAGTGAGACACCATAGGGGTCTTCCAAGTAAGACCTAGAGCAGGAATCATGGAGTGATTCCTCCAACCCTTCCTATCAAGGGGTTTTTAAGTTATTTAAAAAAAAAAATTAAAATTTAAAATCACGAAATTCATTGGGGGTGGAGGGCTCACCCCATAGCCACCCCCCATGGGAAGCACTTTGGGGGAACTGCACCTAGTGCACACCCCATGTGGCTGTTGGCACCGCCGCACCACCATTCATGATAGTTAGTTGTGCACATCACAACCGCTGCCCTCAGTCATGGTTGGCTATGGAAGTTGCCCAACCCTAAAAAAAAAATCTGTGCATGAGGCCCGAGGAAACCCGTGCCCTATTCTCAGTTGACCTTTTTAAAAAATATATATATATATATAATATTTTTAATATTATATTTTATAATATTAAATATTTAAAAATAATATTTGATATAATATTTTATAATATTAAATATTTAAAACTAATATTTGATATTATATTTTATAATATTAAAATATTAATATATATTAATAATAATATATTTAAATATAGTTGTGGATATATATATTAAAAGGTGATTTAATTAGTGGCATGTGTAAATATAATTGAGAAAATTTTAAATCAATATGCAATAGTCAAATTATTGATTTTATTTTAAATAATATATTTGAAAGTGAAAATATTGGATTTGTAAGTAATGTGTTTAATAGCAAAATTAATTGGTTTCTTTTAAAATGATTTAGTTTGTGAGAATAAACAGTTATTTATTTTAAAGTGATATGTTCTGAACTATAGAAGTAAATGCTTATTTTATTATTTAAAGGCAATTAGAGAATTAAATATTGGATTTAAATTTCTTCTTATGTCTGAAAGGGACATTATTAGATTAGTTTTATTGTGGCAATAATCTATTGAATTTTATTAAATGAAGTGGATTTAGTAAATCCAAAGTAGATTTAATTCTGATTCGATTGCTTATTTAAATCTATTTCCTTCTGTTATCGCTTTGGCGAAAATTGCTCAGAAGGGTTGTTAAGTCTTCCAGAGAACCCTAGAGGTTGGGGGTTATTGTGTTGTGATGTCGATCATTTATTTACTCCCTTGGGTAGTGCATGAATTTATGTCAATGTTATTACCCGATTTCCACGAACGGGGATGTTTTGTGCCTCCTGTGGAAGGAGTGGATTATGTGAAATTTCCGCCTCCAAGGTTTGGAGTGAGTTTCGTTACATGTTTCCTCCTAGAGTTGGAGTGAATGTTTTATCTATTTTGTATGCACTTGGGCTCCCTTTGTAATTGGTTGTGTTTGGTATGTTGTCAAGTAGAAGAGTGGCTTTTGTTAGGGGCTAGAGCCATAAAAGGTAAACTGGGTCACCTTCGAAGGTAGTTTAATCAAGTGATAACTAAAGAAATGCAATCCATGTCAATAATGTAATAGTGTACTTGTGGTTGTATGGTTCATATGCTTGGTTGTATCAGTTTGAGTTAGCCTATGTCTAGAGGTAGATTACCTTATCTAGGAATCCTTGTTACTATCTCCTAGCATAGGGGGTGGTCCTTCAAGTACCACTTATTTGGGTGGCGTGCACCTTACTTCGTTGGGTTTTCTTCTTGTTCATATTGAAAATATTTCCAGTTGGAGAGCTTGTGGGATCTAGTTACTCTTTATGTTTATTTTCATTTTAGTTGATCTTGTAATTTATTACCCCTCTTTGTATTTGAGGTGGAAGATGTAATATGTAATCATGCTTATTGGATTTACCTCTTCGGGGAATGAGAGATGTAATCTCCTTATTAGATTGTTGTAATTTGGAATCTTATGGTATCTCTTATTATTTGATGCAATTTATCATGTATGGGATGTATGTTCTTCTAATTTATTAAGTAAATGAATGTTATGGTTTCAATTCATGTTTTTTGTTTGGGTCTTAAGGAAACTCAGTCTTGTAACCTTAGGGGTTGTTGGCAATGTGTAGTGAACTTGCATGTTAATTATACTTAAAAATAAATAAAATTAATTCATTTGGGTAATTAATTGCAACTTCCTCTAGGGTTGCGAGGTGGGGCGTTATAGATTATCTAATTTGGATGCCAATTTAGACTTTATTGCTTCTATGAGACTTTCCAGAATCCACATGAATTTTGACTTTGATTTTTTCTTTGTGGGCCTTTGTGGCCTTTGACATTTTTCTTTTTGATTTATGGACCTTTTTGGTCTTTGAAAATTTCCTTTTTTCTTTGATGGGCCTTTGTGGCCTTTTGAAAATTTATTTTGATCTATGGACCTTTGTGGTCTATGAGATTTTTGCTTTGTTGGGCCTTTGTGGCCTTTTAGATTTTTCATTTTATTTTGGATCAATTTGTATTTTATTTTTGCATGTCTCTTCGAGGAGACATGTTGATCCTTTGATACATGTGGATTTTTATATAGAATCTTTTGATATTTTGCACCCAAATTTCTTCCAAGAGCTATGGGATGGGTGGATTGAGATGAATGATATGGAGGTATTATGGATGAGTTAATGTGGGTATAATTTTGAAATGGCATCAAGTATGTGTGCCTTTGTTGTTCTTGAGAAATAGGATATGGACCTAGGATAGAGGGAATGTTTGATTGACTAGGATGAGGACCTACGATAGATGGTATGTTTGGAGGATTAGGATGAGGACCTAAGATAGATGGTTGGTTTGATAAGCTAGGACACTTAGGTGTATAACCAAGACCATGGTGATATGGCTTTCTTTGAATAGAAAGGGGTTCTAGGATACCTTACTCATGAATGCCTAATCCTTTTCCTTTGTAATTTATACTTTGACATATACATTTACCAATGGGATATGTATTGTTTATGAAACAAGATGCGAGCCCAATTTGGGGAGGATATGATATGGATGAGAGGATAGGTGTTGGAAGTAAAATAGAATGGATAAAAGTGGAGGATCCCAATTTATATGTGTGGGGTTCATGGATAGCTTGAATAGGCATGATAGGCTCTTGACATGAGGATGATGGGGTGTTTCTATCTTGAGGTGTAGGAGAGGAAGTAGATTTCCCTTTTTTAAGTATGGAATCATTATGAAGTTGTATGAAAGGTATATATTGATCATGAGAAGGATAAAAATCTTCATGGGATGAAAGGGTATCCTTGAATGGAAGCATATCTTGATCTTGATGAGGAAGGGAATCATGAGATTTTGTAGAAAGCATGTCTTGATCATCATTTTGTAAGACATCATTAGATAGGATGGAAGAACTATCATGCTCTTGTGATGTAATAGAATCATGAGATGGTATGGATTTATTAGATTTTGTGGAAGAAGAACCTATAAGGATACTTGTCTCTTGAGATGGAAGGGAATTATTTTGAATGAAAAGTGAAATGAGGGGATCGTCGTAAGATTCTTGAGAAATGGGATCTTGATCAAAGATTGGAAGAATTTTTGGAATTTTGATATCATTGGATGGAGTGGAAAGAATATTTTAATCTTTATGTGTAGGGGAGTCTATGATAGCATGATTTGGATTGAGAGATTGACATGAATCATTGGATGTTGAAGATATGATAGAAGAGGATGATTGGATGGAACTGTTAACTTGAGTGAAATAATATTGAGATTTATTTTGGCTTATAGTGGATGGAGTTAAATGCATGACATGATAGGATTGTTGAATATCATTTGTGTTAGAGGAATTAGATTTGGGTTTATTGAAGTTTTTTAAAAATTCAAAGACATTGAACTTGGATGATGTAGTTTTTGGTGAAGAAGGTCTCATGTTCATTGTTTGGTCAAGAGAATATGGGTAGATGTCTAGCAAAAAATATCTTTCTATGGTTTCTCTTTGTATGTCTTGGAATTTTTGTTGAAGGTTTTCCATACATTGAGCTAAATCATTCAATTGCTCCTCATCTATTTCAGCCATGGTGGTTTGAGTTTCAATTTCCTATTCTTTGGATATTTAGTCTTCGTGACCTTGTTAAAATGGACATACGAACATTGTTGTTTTCAAATAAAATTTTGATCTTAGTTTGGTATAGTTTCAAGGATATTACCTCAAGTCAAATAGAATGATAGATTCTATTGATTAGACTTAAGTTGATAAGTTTAATTATACAGTCTAGTTTCTTTGATTTAGGATGACCGATCCTGAAACTTAACTTACTAATCAAATGTGTTTGATTGAGACAATTTTGGATGGTAGATCTTGGTTTGATTTGAATAAATTCAATTATAAAATCCAGCTTATGCAATTTTAGGAATTTGTTTTGATTTAGGAAATTTTATGTTATGATAAAAATCCAAATTTTGATGTTAACTGTTCAACAGGGTTTTCCAATGGCTTTTTATTTTCTTATTTTATTCGTGTTTTCAGGATGATCTTATCTGAATTAATGTTTTGAAAACACAACAAGAATTTGTAAAACAATTTTTTTTTTATGTCTAGAATCTAAACAGATAGTGTATGTTCCAAGAACCACACATGGTCCCATTTTCAATAGTTTATTTCAACAAAAATACACTTCAGGAAAACTCGCTCTTAAGGTCAAAAGTTCATTGTTATACTCAACAAACCACATCTTAAAATTGCATCGACTCACACACCCATGTCACCCCCTAGAGGGAACTCGTTCTTTTTTGTTTTCTAGGTGTGTACTCAAGGTTATATTTCTCAATCCCTTGAGTAAATGGTCCTTGGAAATTATATGGTGAGTGTCCTGGGGGGTAGATTATTCCCTCCCCTTGCACTATGAGTATTACAATGTCGGGTTACTAACTCAACTGGATTCTACATTATGGCTCGTAGATAGGGTTTCCGTTCGGCGTGGAAAATGATAAACTCCCTCAGGAGACCTCCCAAACTTTAGAAAAAAGGCTTTGGGGATGGTTATCTTGCACACTACTGTCGAGTTGGACTTCCATCAACAACTCACTTTTGAGTATAGTGGTTTGGAATCCTTGGCTTTAGGCGCTCCCACTTAGGTCATTCCCGTAGGGTGAGTACTTTTTACCACTACGACAAGTCTTCTAAAGGATTTCAAAAAGCATAAATTGCATGAGAATAAAGGATGAGTCTGGCCTTTTGATCACCCAGTTAAGTGAAGAGCATAAGCCTTTCACCACACAAGCACAATAATCAAATGTTCAATTTTTAAATCCAAAAGAGAATTTGCTATTCTAGGTGAAGATATTGCTTCACAAAAGTCATGATGTTAATTTTAACTGATATAGAAAATGTATTATGACTACCCTAGGATTAGTGTATTTTAATCCAAATGACTACCATAGGATTGGTTCATTTTAATCCAAATCCAAAAACCAGTGAGTTTCTAATGTTATTTTTAACCAACTTTGACAAAGCTTGTGTAGATGGTTAATTTTAATTCCAAATTAATGCTATTTGGTCCTAAATTATGAATGAAAAATAACATATGATGGGTTATTTTCCCATGATTGTTTGAAAACACTATTACAATGGATATCAAATGTTTTTTTTTCACTTCAATGCTCCATGTTCCTCTTAAAACCTATAATAAATTCTCAAAATGTTATATGAGATCAAGAAATAAGAAGATATAAGGGTTAGATTAATGATTAACCATAAAAACCCTAAAACTTGGACTGAGTTACAATGTGATTTGTATTTAAATATAAAATTGAAACTTTTAACTCTAAAAAAAAGTGATAAATACCTACACCATTGCATATATTATGAAATTCTACCCCATTTCAAAAACAAAATCTTCAAAAAAGACCTCCGTATGACCAATACATGGCCATTTTAAGATTGACTGTCAAAGTGTTAAAATAGACTGTAGAAGTGCTAAAACAGACTGCAAAAGTGCTAAAACAATGTAGAAGCACTAAAAGATAGTGCATAAGCGCTAAAAGATAGTACCAAAGCACTAAAGGATAGTGCAAAAGTGCTAAATGTTTTGGTGGAAGCATTGAAACTAACCTTCAAAGTGCTATAGTTTTTGTCGAAGCACTGAAACAGGCCTCTGAAGCACTATATTTTTCCTCGGAAGCATTATAGTTTTCATTGGAAGTGCTGAAAAATCTCTCGATCATGCTAAATGAACACGCTAGAATCCTGTACAACACTTTTCAGATTTTTTTTGTGAAATATGGCGTTAGAGCCCCATGATGGGTGCCAATCTTTAAGTGTGAATAAGTAAAAAAGGTAAATACACTTCTTAATGAAACATTATATCAAAGATTCAACAATTAATCTATTAAAAAGAGTAGAAACTTGAAAGCATCTCATTGTTTCCTTTCTCCAAAGATTTATTAAGCCATGGTGCTCTCAGATTTAGTAAGACACTATGCCTGTTAAAATTCCAATTTAAAAAAAAAAATGATGATAGATAAAATGATCTAATCCTATATGATACTATCTAAATGATAAAAGGAAACTACTTTAATCTAGGATTCTTTATGCTTGACACTTGATACTTGATACTTGATTGATTGCTTGATTTCTTTCCTGTAGAGTAAGATTGCACAAATATGGGATCCATTCTTATTGAATGAGGTTGTATTTATAGATTTCTCAGCAACGGATTTGCACAGGGGAAGCACAAAAAAGGCTTGGATTCAATCTAGATATTTTAATGGTGAGAGAGGAAGAAGCTAGAGTTGATGAAGGGAATGGTTTCTCCCCATGAAAACATCAAGCACAATGATAGGAAGAATCAGAGGAAGGAGATTTGAGAGATTGGTTCAAATTTGTCTCCAAAGATTCTCGTTAATGCTATTTAAATTAATTAAATATAAAATATCTAATTTTATTGGTGAGTGAATAGAGGAAGTTTGATTTATGCTTTTATTTGAATATTTTGGTTTATAGAAAATTACAAAATAAATAAAACTTGGTATGCATAGAGATAAAAAAAATTAGATATATATATATATATATATTTGTGTATATATAAATATATGCAATTTCATTCAATAGAAGGAGAATAATGAATGAATAGCACAACTGACATAATGAATTTCACACAACATGCAGTCAAATTTTCATTGAGCAATCAATTTTGAATGAATTCATTATAATCTTTCATAGTGAGATATTGCATGCCTGCAATCAAAATTAAAATACAAAGGAATGGATCGAAACCTAGAAAATGCTTTCCCCTCAAAAATGATTGTTGAAACCCCAACTGTAGAATCTCCCTTGCTCCTTTCTTCTTCTAGTATCTCCTTTCCAATTCCAAAAACTTATCTTGCAGTACTACAGACAAAGAAAAAACCCCTATTTCTTGCACCTAATTTTCCCATTTTTGCAGAGCAACCAAAAATATTGTAAAATAAATAGTTGCCTTCTCATTACCTCATTCCTCATTTTAAAGGTTTCTTGTCATTTGCCGAGACCTAATCTTGAAATTGGGGAATTAAAATAAATTTATTTTCTATTCATATTTTATTTCCAAATTAATAATTATTCCTATTTAATTTACTTTCCTACATTTTTCCAAATGCAATAATCTAAATAAGCTATTTTATTTGTATTCACATATTAAGACATGAGCATGGAATCGTCATTAATTGAAATCAAAGAGTTATTTTCAACAATGCCACTCAATGTTCAATTGCACAAGTAAATATTTAGTTAATCTAGAACTAATTTCCATTCTTTTAATTGCATGTACAAAAAAGGAAATAACTGTTTAAAATTTACCGATAATAAAGAAATCATCCAAAACACATGCTAAATGCATCTATATGACTTAAAGTTTTTGTGTGTGATTGAAAGAATCATTCTTGCTTTACCCTACCAAGAAGCTAATATCCCCTCCTTAGCCACACCCTTGGTCTTCGACGACCTGCCACTCAGGTACACTCAAGAAACCAACATGAGATTAGTATCCAAATAAAATCAAATCCACTTACTCCTAATATCATAATACATTAATTTTGAAAATCTTTTTTCCATTTTGCATCATTTTCAAAATAAGACAATGTTTCATTCATTGCAAATCTCTATGAAATTTAACACCACATTTACTATCATTTAATCTAACACATGCATACATTTAGTCATGAAGAAAAAACCACATAAAGACAAAGTAGGCATCACCAAAATTAGAGATGTGACATCCTTCCCCACTAGGAAGAGACATTGTCTCGATGTCTAAGTGTAAACATACACACTAGATAGTTTATGTCATCCATATATGAAGAGTTATAAAAATGAATGAAAATAAAATATCAAGCTAGAATCCAAGGTTTGGAAAAGATCTATCAATGTCATCAGCATCCTCCCACATTACGTTGTCCTCAGAATACTGATTCAACTGGATCTTGTACTAAAGTATCTCTCAAATTTTCAACATAAATTTTCACTTTTCTAGAATCTTGATGGGCTCCACTAGCATCTCCCTTATATCTAGAACCAAAAAATCATGCCAATAGAGCACATGATTAACATCTGGGTGATATGTCTTGAGTACAAAGACATGGAAAATGTTATGAATGCAGGATAGAGCTAGCAGAAGAGAAAGCCTATAAGCAACTGGATTCACAACTTCTAATATTTTGAAGGGCCCAACAAAGCAAGGAGAAAGATTCAAGTTCTTGGAAAAATAAATTGAACTCTTATGTGGACGAACTCTCAAGAACACCTTACCACCCATTGAAAATTTCTTAAAAGTCCTGTTCCAATCGGTAAAGCTCTTTTGATGTTCAAAAGCCTATTTCAGCTTCTCCTTAATCAATCTCATTTGATCTTCCATTTCCTTAATCATCTCAGGTCCTATCACAAGTATATCCTCCACCCTATCCCAATTGATAGGTATGCGAAATTTATAGCCATATAATGCCTTGAAAGGTATCATTCCTAGTGAGGCATGATAGGAGTTGTTGTACGAAAAATCCACGAGAGGAAAGTACTCTTCCCATTTATGTTGCTATTCCATGCAATACATTCTAAGAAGATCTTCCACCACTTGATTCACTCTCTCAGTTTGACTATCAGTTTGAGGGTGATATGTAGAGCTGAAATTCAGTTTAGTCCCCAAGGAATAATTTAATGTGGTCAAAAAATTGGAAGTCATACAAGTGTCATGATTGAAAATGATAATCTCAGGCACTCCATGTAAATGGAATATCTCCTAAACAAATTTATTTTCTAACACCAAAGAACCATCTCTAAGGTTTCCAAGAATGAAATGTACTACCTTTGTTAATTTATCAACCACAACAAAAATAACATCATGCCTAGCCTTGGTCATAGGCAACCCCTGAATAAAGTCCATCGTAATCACCTACCATTTATATTTTGGCACTCTGTGTGGGTACAAAAGTCTCACCAGATGTGCATGCTCAACCTTAACTTGCTAGCACTCCAAACATTGGGCTAAAAATTATATCACATCTTTCTTAAGTCCTAACCAAAAATATAAGGGTCTGAGTCCCTCAACCGTTTTCGTCACACTGAGGTGCCCTGAATTTGATGCATTATGGAATTCCTCCAACACCAATTCCATCAAACTAGTGGAATTTGGTACATATGTTTGCCTCTGGTACCTCAAAATTCCATCTGCCTCAAACACATAACCATCATATCTTTGATCTAAAGGGTTCATCTCTAGAGCTTGTTTCACCCTTTCAAAATGCTCATCTCCTACCAATGCGAAAATTACTTGTTGCTTGAAGGTAGATTTTATTGTAACCATGGTGGCTAGATGTCTTCTCCTAATTAAGGCATCAACTACCCTATTTTCCTTTCCCTTAATATATTCAATTCCAAAATCATACTCACTCAAGAATTCCAACCATCATCTCTGATGAGCATTCAAGTTGGGTTGAGTGAGAATATATTGCAATCTTTCATGATTGGTTTTCAACTCAAAAGGATTCCCAAAGAGATAATGCCTCCACATTTAAAGACCATGCACTATGGCAGCCAATTCCAAGTCATGAGGTACATAATTTAGTTCATGTTGTTTCAAATTTTGGGATTTGTATGCCACCACTTGACCTTACTGCATGATAAATGCTCCCACACCCTCACCTGATGCATCAGTTATCACTGTGAAGTTCCCATTCAGATCTGGCACAATCAAGATGGGTGCATAAGTAATTTTTTCCTTCAACAGTTAAAAAGCCTTCTCACACCTGTCACTCCATTCAAATTTATTTCCTTTCTTTTGAAGTGCGGTGATGGGTGTTGTAATGGTTGAGAACCCCTGGACAAAATTCTTGTAATAACCTGCAAGCCCCATAAATCTTCAGACTTTCGAAACATTCTACGGAGCTAGCCACTCCATAATTGCCTTAATATTTTTTGGATCCATAGCAATCACATCACTAGATATCACGTGTCCCAAGTAGTGTACCTTGGTTTGATAGAAAGTGAATTTGGACATATTTCCATAGAGCTTATGGTCTCTCAGATGTTGCAAGACTATCCTCAAATGCCTATCATGATCCTCCTCTAACTTGGAGTAGATTAAGATATTGTCTAAGAAAAACAACACAAAATAATCCAAGCAATCCGAGAAAATTCTATTCATAAAATTTATGAAGGTTGTTGGGGCATTGGTTAATCCAAACGGTAACACTATGAATTCGTAATTCCCATATCTTGTTCTAAATGCAGTCTCGGAGATATACTCATCTTTAATTCTAAATTGGTGGTAACTTGATCTCAAATCTATCTTTGAGAATACGTTCACCCCCTTCATCTGATCAAAACAAGTCATCTATCCTAGGGAGTGGATACTTGTTCTTAATGGTTACCTTATTTAGCATTATATAATCAATACATAATCTCAAGGTATCATCTTTCTTTTTCATGAATATGACTGGTGCTCCCCATGGAGACACACTCAGCCTTATGAATCCCTGATTAAGCAATTCCTATAGTTGGTCCTTCAATTCATACAGTTCAATGGTATTCATTTTGTATGGAGCCTTAGACTAAGGCCTAATTCCAAGTAGCAATTCAATGGAAAATTCAAATACCCATTTAGGAGGCAATTTAATCAAATCATCAAGGAATACATCTTGGAATTCCTTCAATATGGCATGATCATTGGTTATCGCTTTAGGGTTTTCAAGATCTATGCCCTAAATAGCGTAGATTACATAGCCTCTCTTTCGCTCCTTCTTTAATTGCATGGCAGATATTTTTCAGAGTTCCAAGGGCCTTTTAACATCAAAGATATCTAGCTAATTACCCAAATCATCTAAGAATTTTACGGTTTTCTCCTCACAGTCCACAAGGGCCTTATGTTTCGTAAGCCTATTTATTCCAAAAATCACATTATATGACCCCAAGGGTGCTACATATAAATTGACTTGCATCATGAAACTAGGAAGTTCGAGTTCACTACAGGCTAGGAATTGCTCTAACTTTTTCTCTACCCGATTACCATACTAAAATTTCCATGTATTAGCCATATAACTCAGTTTAACAGATAATTTATAAATGATATGAGGATCAACAAAACTATCAGAAACTCCTATATCAATCAAAATAGAAACTAAACATCCACAAAGCTTACTCGACAACTGGATAGGCATAGCCTGATAGTCATCTAATTGGTGATTGTCAACTACCACATGAATATGATGTTGGTTCATGTTCTTCTAATTATTATTTTGAGGGAACATACTGGCATAATGCTCTCCACCATATGTATAGCAATCTTTGTAGGGTGCTCTAGGCCTATCAGAATCATCTCTCCTATTATTATTTTTATTATAATTGGCCCTCTTATTATTATTCTGGTTCCCATCATGGCGATCTTGAGAATTGTTACCCCTTTTTAGATTTCTAATCTGCCTATTATTGTTGCCCTGGTTATGTTGATTCTAATTATTATTGTTTTGATGATTCCCCTATGACTTTCTCTTTGCATCCATGTTTTTTTGGTAGTTTGCAACCTTTTGAAGCTTATGTTCATTTTTAGTGGCTTTCTCAGAAGCCTCATCCATGGTAGAAGGGTTATGTATATCCACCTTAGTTCCTATTTGAGACCTAAGCCCCAGAATAAACTTGCGAACCCAAAAACACTCATCAAGCAGGTATTGGGGTACATATTTGAGAAAATGAGAAAATCTTTCCCAGTGTTGTGACACTGTCATTCCTCCTTGTGTGAGATTCTGGAATTCAGTCATCTTTTTGTCAAAATAGGACTGTGGAAGCCAACCTTTTTTGAACAACTGTAGGAATTTCTCCCAAGTCACCTTACCATGTAAAAAAATAAAATTCTTCTTTTTTCATTCTCCCACCAAGTGGTAGATTCACCTATGAGCTAGTACGAACCCCATTCAGCCTTGGTTTCATTAGAAAAATCCCACAAATAAAAATACTTCTCCATTTCAATTATCCAAGCTTCTACCACATCTTCAATTGTTTTACCATCAAATTTTGGTTGGGTGACCTTTTTGAGGTCCTTACCCAACTCCTGAGCCACCTTACTTGACCTATTGGGGTTTCCTTCAATCTCTGATTGTTCAACATTTGTATTATCTTCATTCCCACTAGAGTTTGAATCATGAGGGCCCCTATGCCTATCTTTCTCAAGGCTATCAATCTAGGCCTCCTACCAATTCAACATGGCTAGAATTCAATCCAACCAATCATTTGTATCACCACGAGACCCACCCACATGATTCTCATGCTGATAGGTTATAAAATCCATGGAGTTATTTCAGAACACACAACACCAAGAATAATTAGACGTAGGTCCTAGAGTTTAGATGCTTTGATACCAAAATGTAAAGCATGGAAATTTAACTCATTTCAAATTAATCATTCCCATGTTCATTGAACATTACAAGTGATATTTAGAGATAGCAAGAATAAAGTTAACATTCACAAGTTTTCCAAAATGACATTAATGTAATTAAAGTTGCAAATTTGAGTTTGCATACACCTCATAGGGGTGTTACAAATCATTTATTTCAATGATACAATGTCAAATATACACCAATAAATACATTCATGAATTTTAGTTTCAATTTACAATTTGATTGTCTAGCCATACAAAGTGCAGAGTATGAAGCATATCCATAGTAATAGAATCTTTGAACCTCATCCGCCTTGAAACCATTTGTCTTCTTGCACTAAGGACAAGAGTGCAATTAAGGCACCTTTTCCACCTAGCCATGAAGTACATGAATTCCCCAATTTTTCTTCTTACTCAAATAAATCATTGACCTTGCATGAGGAGCCTAGAAACTTTGAACAATAAAGTAGGAGGGAACTCTCAATGTATGCCTATTTTACTATATGCATTCCTAAACTAGAAAAACATATTTCTTGCAAGTAGGATGTGGTAGAGACATAATAACATAAAACTCTAGGCTTTTAATCCATCTATTTGAATGGTACATTGCTTTGCCAAGCATAAAACAAACATAAATGGTAGTTTAGGAAAAAGGCTAAACTACTATCTCTGTGAACCCACATTCGACATCTTGTCCCAAAAATTTCTCACATTGTAAATAAAAGAAGCATAGTTTCTTACGTGTCAAATTTAGTGGAAAATAACTCATTTTCATAAATTTCATAGGAAAACTCATGATATAGTCTAATTTCATGATAATATCTTACAGGAAGATCTTCCACATTCAATTTCACATTTTGCATTGTCTAACTCTTTCTATTCAAATCTCATTACTTAGAAAGATAGTATTCCAATTCAAATGGGTGACTTGCTATTTTTTTTCATACTATCATTAATTCACTTAAACATTCCAAATATAACATGATTTCATCACCAAAAGGTTTTCAGCCAAGTAGGAAAGTAACCGATTTAAGAGGAGTATAATGGTGGCATATCTATTTAATTAATTAAAGAAATGAATAGTGGAATACATGGATTTATCATTTAAAAACAAAAAATTGATCTTTCAATTCAGATTTTAGACATCCATTTTATTTTCACTCTCATTTTAAAACAAAATAGTTTTAATCGTTTGCTAATGAAAGGGAAGAAAATAAAACCATATCTTGCAGCTAATACTTCACATTCAACTAGTTTTCTACATTCAGACCACTATTAAACAAATTTTGATTGAATTCTTATTCTCAAGAGAATATGTGTATATATACATATAAATATATGCATTTACATATATTACACATATAAAATGAATATCTATTCTGAAATAAGCATTTGCAATCTACAACAAAATGAGCAGAAAAATATAGATTTATTTGTTTACAAAGATATTTAGAAAATACAAAGATATTTATTTCTACTTGCATTTTATTTTAAGCATATTGATTTAATATCTATTTATATATGTTTATATACATATTATATATATATATTCGTTTATAAACATGAGATCAAAAGAACAATGCATTCTTGAATATATATCTATATATATATATATAATTGAAAAAATATATATACACCTATGTGTGTATATATATACTTATGTATATATTCATAAGTAATAAATTGAAATATGAAGTTAAGCGCTCAAAACTTAACACACAAGAAGATTGATGTTCATACAATGAGGGATTGGGGGAGGGCATGCCTACACATGCCACAACCCCTCCATGGGGACATAGCTTATGGGGGCAATGACTCCCTATAGGCTGAAGCCTTTTGGGAGGTGTTGTCTCCCCATGGGGACGACAATGATTGTGGCATCCACCCCACTTTCCCCAAAGTAATACATTTAATAGAAAGAAAACATCGACATTCATTATGAGCCCAGTCCAGTTCAATTCGAAAGTTTAGAAATTCAAAGGAAATACATTCAATATATTATATGTAAAATATATATATATACATAAATATACATATATATTTAATTAAATATATGTGTATATGTATATATGTGGATATGTATATTTATTTCACTCAAAGGGTTTGGTTTACATTTCTAGAACATAAAATTACAAAATAAATAAAATTGGGTATGCATACAGATAAACAAAATTAAATATATTTATATATATATGTGTGTGTGTATATATAAATATATGCAATTTCATTCCACAGAAGGAGAATAACAAAAAAATAACACAACTGACATAATGAATTTCACACTACATGCAGCCAAATTTTTATTGAGCAATTAATTTTCAACGAATTCATTTTAATCTTTCACAGAGAGGTATTCCATGCCTACAATCAAAATTAAAATACAAAGAAATAGATTGAAACCTGGAAAATATTTTCCCCTCAAAAATAATTGTTGAAACTCCAGCTGTAGAATCTCCCATTCTCCTTGCTTCTTCCTATATCTCCTTTCCAATTCCAAAAACTTATCTTGCAGTTCTATAGAAAAAGAAAAACCCCTCATTTCTTGCACCCAATTTTCCCATTTTTGAAGAGCAACCAAAAATATTGTAAAGGAAGCAGTTGTGTTCCTATTACCTCATTCCCCATTTTAAAGATTTCCTGTCATTTCCCGAGAGCTAATCTTGAAATTGGGAAATTAAAATAAATTTATTTTCTATTCAACTTTTATTTCTGAATTAATAATTACTCCTATTTAATTTACTTTCCTACATTTTTCCAAATGCAATAATATAAATAAGCTATTTTATTTGTATTCACATATTAAGACATGAGCATGGTATTAGCATTAATTGAAATCAAACAGTTATTTTCAACAATGCCACTCAATGTTCAATTACACAAGTAAATATTTAGTTAAACTAGAATTAATTTCCTTTCTTTTGATTTCATGTACAAAAAAGGAAATAACCATTTAAAATTTACTGATAATAAAAAAATCATCCAAAACACATGCTAAATGCATCTATATGACTTTAAGTGTTTGTGTGTGATCAAGATCATCATTCCTGCTTTACCCTGCTAAGAAGCTAATATACCCTCCTTAGCCACACCCTTGGTCTTCAACGACCTGCCACTCACGTACACTCAAGAAACCAACATGAGATTAGTATCCAAATAAAATCAAATCCACTTACTCCTAGGATCATAATACATTAATTCTAAATATCTTTTTTCTATTTTGCATCATTTTCAAAATAAGACAATGTTTCATTCATTGCAAATTTACATTAAATTTAACACCACATTTATTATCATTTAATCTACCACACACATACATTTAGTCATGAAGAAAAAACCACATAAAGAAAAAGTAGGCATCACCAAAATTAGAGATGTGACAGATAGTTTTTGTGAAGACCATGGAATAAAGATATATTTGTTAGCTCCTAGGACTCCTCAACATAATGGAGTTGTGTGGAGGAAGAAAATGGCAATTCAAGAAGCTACAAGAACTACGATGATAGAATAAAGTCTATTGGATGTCTATTGGAGAGAAATAATTCATACTAAAAATTATATTTTTAACAAAGGTCAAGCAAGAGTAAATAGTTCAAAGACTACCTACGAGCTATGGTATGGAAAATATTCTATTGTGAAACATTTTAGAGTGTTTGGAAGAAAATTCTATATTAGGAGAGATGAAGAAAACTTAGGAAATTTTGATGCAAGATCTAATGAAGGAAACTTCCCTAGATACTCTACAAAGAGAAAAGCTTACCGGTTTTATAGTAAAAGGTTGAAGAAGATTGTTGAAAGTGAAAGTGTCAAAGTGGATGAAGAACCACATTAAATTTATGTGTTGATAGAAGGATATGAATTTGATGAACCCCCTTACAGTGAAGAATAAAATGAGATGGTAGTTGAAGAGGAAGAAGCTTTGGAAAAGATCCATAAGACTCCTAAGTATTTGCAAAAGAATCACTCTGAAGATCAAATCATTAGAGATACGAGAAAAGGTTTGTTGACAAGAAGAAAAACTACTTTAACTGAGGAATAGGTAAAATTTTGTTTACTTTTAAAGGTAGAAAATAAAAAACTAACTGAGGCATGCAAATATGAGAATTGGATCAAAGCTATGGAAGAAGAGTTGGGACATATTGAGAAGAATCAGACTTGGGAATTGGTCCCAAGACTAGAAAACAAGAATATAATAGGAAAAAAATGGGTTTTCAAAAAATAAATGGACGAGGATGGAAAAATTTTCAAAAACAAGGCTAGACTTATGTGTAAGGTCTACTCACAAGTAGAAGAAATATAATTTGAAGATACTTTTTCTATAGTGGTAAGGATGGAAGCTATTAGGATGATTTTGGAATTTTTAGCACACAAATATTTCAAGGTATATCAAATGGATGTCAAGTCTACATTCTTGAATGGTGAGTTGGAAGAAGAGGTATACATTGAACAACCAAAAGGTTTTCAATTATCAAATGATGATGATATGGTGTGTAAGTTAAAGAAGGCCTTATATGGGCTTAAAAATTCTCCTAGAGCTTGGTATGCAAGATTGGATAGTTAATTATTGAAGTAGGGATTCCAATAAGGTATTGTAGATAACAACCTTTACTTTAAGGTTGAGGGAGATAAAATCTTGATTGTGGTTGTGTATATTAATGAAATAGTATTTAAATTAAATGAAGGAATGTGCAAGAATTTTTCAAAAGAGATGCAAAAAGAGTTTGAGATGTCAATGTTTGGGGAGATGAATTTATTCTTTGGGCTACAAATCAATCAAAAAGGGTATTTTCATTTATTAGTCAAAGTATGTTAAAGAAATTTTGAAGAAGTTTGTTATAGAAGATTCTAAACTAGTATCTATTCCCATGGTTATTAGTTGTAAGTTGAGAAAGAATGATGAATCTCCTAAGGCTGATCATAGCAAGTATAGATCAATGATTGGAGAACTACAATATCTAACTACTACTAGACTAGATATCATGCATGTAGTATGTCTTGTGGAAATATTTCAAGAAGATATTAGAGAATCACATGTTGTAGTAGGTAAAAGAATATTTAGATACTTGAAGGGCACAAATTTTTTTTGTCTATGGTATCCTAAGGATATTTATTTCTCCTTGAGAGCATATACAAATGCAGATTGGTAAATTTGTACATATGACAAAAGAAGTACAAGTGGAGGTTCTTTATTTCTTAGAAGCAAATTGGTTTCTTGGTGGAGTAAGAAGCAATATTTAGTATTATTATCTACTGCAGAGGAAAAATATATTCCAGTAGCATCATGTTGTATACAGGTGTTGTAGATGAAGTAGACATTGTAGGATATCAGAGTATCATATGATGAACCTATTTCTATCTTATTCAATAATACAAGTACTATCAATATTTTGAAAAGACTAGTAACACATTCAATAAAAAAGTATATCTCTGTCTGGTATCACTTTCTAAGAGAAAAAGTTGTAGGGAATCAACTTCAACAAAATTTGTTGTGTAATTTTCTTTTTCTTCTAAAGTAGTTGAGGTGGATGATTTCAAATTTTATGTTGACATTACCTCTTTTTTTTCCCCTTTTTCAGACTCTTTTTTTATGATCTTGTATTCTCCCATGAATGTTGGTGTGAAATCTAAGGAAACCCAATCATCTTCTAACAACTTAGTGACTTCATTAATGTTCTTCTCATGTTCTTTATTTGTGACTTGCACTTTTTCCATTGGATATAATTCTTTTAAAGGATCTCATCCTTATTTCTCAGCAATCAAACAAATTTCAGGTTCAAGATCAGCCTTGAGTGTGTAAATTTTTTTGTCATAAATGTACTTCATTTTATGATGAAGAGAATAAGGCACCCCATTCATTGTATGAATCCATGGCCTTCTTAAGAGAATATTATAGGAAATATCGTGAGACATAACATGGACTAGAGTTTGTAATAGGACCTTTCCAAATTTAATAGGTATTATGATGACTCCAAGGGATTGTTTTCCTACATTATCAAACCAATTAATAGATACAGTATCAGGTTGAATTTGGATTTTTTCTACTTCAATATTATCAAGAAGGTTTTATTCTACACACATTAAGGGTTGAGCCACTACCAAAAAGATTTCTCTTTATCACTATTTGATTGTAAGCGATTATCATGAAAGCCTCATTTTTATTTTGCACTTCTAATGGAGGTAACTCATCTTGATGGAAAGTAATATCTAAGTTGATTGGAGTTATGACTTGAATTTGGGCTGCTACATCATTTGGTTGCACATTACGAGGAGTAGGAACTTGTTGTAAATAACTTTGAAGCATGTTATCATAACTAGGTGAGTCTTGAATAAGGTCCCATAAGGATATCTTAGCAAGAGTATTTTTAAGTTGTTCAACAAGATCATACTCCTTTCCACTATGTGAGGGAAAGAGAGGAGCAGTAGGTAAGATAGGTTGAAGCAATAGGAGGGATTTTGGAGTTGTTTGTCTTGGTTGTAGATTGTTCCTAGTGTTATATGCATAAGCAATTGTATTGTAGCTCATTTTCTATGAAAATTTATCATTATCAAGTTTCCTTTTAGATGGTTCTAAGATAAGAATGGGTTTATATTGAACTTGTGGTTGTTGTGAGGGTGGATAAATAATATGTTGAGGATTAGGAGGTCTAATGATTATATGATTTGTAGGAAAATAGTATAGAAACAAAAATATATGACTAAAAACCTACTCAAAATTGCTTATAAATGACTAAACATGGTTGTGTGACCTGTAATAGTTTATTTCTATAAATTTATAACATGACTAAATTGATGAATAAACCATTTTTAGTCATTTGATTAATCGATTTGGTCATTAATTTATTCGTTTGATTGATCGATTTGGTCATTAATTTAGTTGTTTGATTGATCAAGTTGGTCGTTAATTTGATCGATTTGGTAGTGTGTTTAGTTGTTAATCTAGTCAATGATTGTTTTAAACCGGTCACTTATTTAGTCATTTTTTGTTCACTGAAATATCTAGTTTTTAATTTAGTCATTGATTGTTGTTAATTGGTCACTTCTTTAGTTATTTTTATTCACTAATTTCCCTCAATTAGTAGTGTGTTTAGTCATTAATTTTAATCATCAATTTGATCAAATTCAACAGCTTATTTAATTTTTTTTGTTCATTGATTTATGTCAACTAGTTGGTATAGTGATAAATTGTTTATTAATTGCATAATCATTATATTTAGTCATATATTTAATTATATTTATTCACTAATTTCTAACAATTGGTAGTATATTTAGTCCATTAGTAGTTTATTTAATTTTTTTGTTCACTGAGTTTTGCCTATAAGTGTTGGAAATTAGAAAATGCTTTAATTGAGGTTTAAATATATAAAAACATACAAAAACATAATCAATAATTCATTTAAAAATAATGAAACAACTATTAAGAAGGAAAAATACTAAAATTTTATTGAGAAAACATGTTCTTACAACAGATACAAGACAAAAATGTACTTTTACAAAGTGCATTTCTTAGTGTTGTGACTAAGAAAACTGAGCTACAATGCCTTTTTTTTCGCTTATGAAATATATTACAATTTTGATGGAAATTCTATGTTGCAACTTATTTGCAACTGCACATACATGTATGTTGTGCTCTCTACAGATTTTCCTCTTGTTTTGACCTCTTTATCTACTCTGTATTTACTTATTTGTATGCACCCTTGTTCTCTATGTCTACTACTTACACATCAACATATCCCCTCTTCTATAATGCACCAATTTTAATGATCACTGTTGATTCCAAAAATTGGCAAGGTAACATCCCTTTATGGGAAACTTAGTTAAAGGGGGGACCTATTGCGCTAAACTAAGTAACCTCTAAATTTTAAAGAAGTCAGCTTCTTCTATAACTAGGGTTTTGAATGGGAAAATGAAGCAAATATAAAATAAAAGGATCTAACTAGGGAGATGCGCCAAGATCTCTATGTAAGGCATGATAGATCTATCTTGTAGATGTGATCTAAGGGCTCATTCAACAATCTGCTATGTCCCAGAATGACAAAAAATAAAGATAGAAGTCTAAATGATTCACTCAATGACATAAAATAATATTTATGCACATTTACTAAAAAGAGGAGGCAAATACATGATCTAAAGCAGCAAGCTTACATTAAATTTATAGAAGTTCTGCAAATGAAAAATTTAGTACTATGGTGGCACAATAAAAATTTATCAAATATCCTTAAGAAAATAGAAAGGCCGAACAATGGAACAATCTATAAGTCCTTACAATGATCTAAAAAGTGATAAAGGCCTAGTTCTTCTACTAGTTTTTTCTATCAAAATCTAAACTCTTGCTTCGAAAGAAGAAGCAATAATTATAATGAAAACCCAGCTCGGTGAGCCAATAATAGAAAAGGTCCTTCGATCATGAGCATTGATGTTTTAGAAATGATTTCCCTTGGCCGTTGCAATAGAAAATATTTGAGCCATGAACAAGGATGCCTTAGAGCTGGATGTATCCCCTCTGAATGATGGAAGTGGTCCCAATAAACTAGAGCATCGACATGTGATATCCACTCATGGTGACAGTTATAAAACATGGAAGTTGGTGTGAGGTTGTCACCTACCTAATTCTCATTTGAAATGAATCACATTTAGAAGATCGCGTGGCAAACGGTCAAGGTCAACATTCATCCTTCCCTTTATGTGATGAAAAACTTGCACTGTGAAGACACGTGGAGGTATCCAAGCATACTATATGAAAGGTGGGGGCTGGAAATAAATTTGTGTGGATTGATACTATGTTGCTTGTGGTCGAGTGAAGAAAGGAGAGCGATAGAAAGAGGCATTGAAGATTGCAAACTAATGACACATGGAAGCATGGCAGTAGTTTTTGAAAAGTGAAAGGAAACCTTGTGAGGAGTGCTTGGTTGACAAGTGGAAGCATTCACATAAAGACTTTGTGAAAGGAGCCTGATATTTCCTTTTAAAGGAGGGTGTGGCATGTACTTAAGTAAAATAAAATAACCTGAAGGGAGCTTGAGAATTTCATATTCATAGCTTTTGGTGACTTATCAAGGGCATTTCACCTGCAGAATGAGGAACCCAAAATTCTTTTGGTTTGCAGACCAGAGCCTTATTAAAAATGTAGTGACTATTGAGCCTCATTAAAAATAGTTTGTACCTTTGGCTCCACCAGCCTTTTAGCATTTTTATCCCTTGGCCTTTGGGCTCTGATTGCTCGTGATTTATTAGTTTTGTCACCTTCTGATAAGAATTCAGAGGGCGACTTGATGAGTCTTTCTGTGAAAGGTGCACTAGGAGGAAGGGAAAAGGGGAATGAAAGGGTAGTGATCCCAGGAGACTTCTTCTTTGGAACACTGATTGTTTGAGGTGAGAAAGGAGAGATAATCCAATACCCAAACTATGGAATAGTAGGAGAACTCAAAGGAAGTGGATTTGTGGCAGTTTCCATCTGCTAGGAAGAGTGGATTGGTTATGACATTGCGGTGGCAAAAGAGGTATCAATGAAGGTAGTAGAGGCAGAGTGTGTGATGCTTTGGGATGTGGAATGGGCAAAGAAAAAAGGTGTAAGAGTCTATGAAGGAGTAAGGTAACATGGGGTTGCATGAGATAAATATGTGAAACCCTTCACAACCATTGAAGTAGAGGCTAGAATAACTTGGTAGGTGCATGAAACAATAGGTGTTGTGGATACAACAGGGGAAACTAAGGTTTATGAAACAAGAGAAGAGGGAGTGAAAGATACCTGTGATGTGGACGATTGTGATCCTTGACCTATTGTTGGCTCTTCGCTTGCCTCAGGGTCCTATGAACACTCTCCAGAAGATGCCTTGGTTCACTGTCGCTTTGCTACTGGCAAGTTGTCTACTACTATGGTTTTAGATTGTTATGGTTGGGTTGCCCTGCTCCTCCTTGTCATCTAGGTGCAAGTTAGTGAAGATCTCATACATGATATGTTAACTTGTACATTAGAGGATACCTTGATAGGTTGTTTCATTTCTTTTCCCTTTTGTTGTGTCAAGGCATTTTGTGCTTTTGTGTCTGGTTCTACTCCTTCATCTGACTGCGATTCGACCTCTTCTGAATTGGAGTCTTTCTCATCGCCCTGGTCAAAATATGGATGCTTGTTGTTCCACAATTTTTTTAGCTTTTCATCCATCTCCTCACTATCATAAGGGGCCTCGGTGCACCGACTCTCCTGACCATATATCCAAAAAATATTAACCTTTTCTTCCTTTTAGTTTTAAATTTTTATTAGATTGTTGGGGACAGTAGTCCCCATCTACTTGGTCTTATCATACTACCCAGTTGGGTAGTAGAATACAAGCCAGGGAGGACCAAGCACCTTTAGTAGGGATATAAGCTAGACCGAATATAAATTCATTTGCATCCGACATCGGATTTTGATGCTTCTCCCAGTAACGCTAGGGGTAGTGTGTTACTTTGACATATTTATTTTGCAAGTCATCATCGGGGTTGTAGTTCAACTTATCAAAAATCCATACCAACCCAAATGAGCCATATTTTCTTCCAATGAGTTGTGAGCCTTCCTCTTGGCCATGATTATGGTCTTGAAGCTCATCGGGTAGCTGAAAAATCCCTTCTTCTTTGATTTTTTGCTGCAAAAGGTGGCGTCGATAATTGATACCTGGGGGAATACTTCAAGCTCCACTATCCAGTCTGTAAGACATGAAAAAAGATGGAAGGGCTCTACGGTGAAGCCACGTAATCAAATGAATGTGAAGTATTTGACTAGGAACCAGTCACACTTTGGAGTGAAGTTTTGCATGAACTTAATTTGGTTTGAGTTGAACCATAAGACAGTGTTGTCTCTTCTTAAATCATGCAAAATCAGATATAAAAAATAATCCGAAAATGCATAATAATCAAATTTCATAGAAAGGAGGGGAGTCCATGTGAAAACCATCTTCCTCCTTTAGTTTTCATAAAAAATGGAGAGTCCCAGATGCTTCTAGAAGAAGTCAGGATTCTGATGCAAGAATATGTGAGCAAGAAAAGATGAGAACTTGAACCTCCATTGAAGTTGGTATTCTGATATCTAGTTGAGCATCTCCTTCATGATAAATTCAGTGAAATCATACCAGAAAAGAGAATGTTTCCTATGTAATTGAAAACCCAAGCCTAGTTGAAACTCTTGGACCTCTTTATCGGTGTCCAGGCTACAAAAAAACACCGTCATTAAGAAGGCATCCTTTATATCATCTTTGAAGCCCTTATGCATCACTGGGATCTACATTGGCATTTTCTAAGCTTCCTTAGGTCTTTGAGTCTCCACATTATAAAAATTCATTGCAAGGTCTCTAGTCCTCCAATAGGTCTCCTCTTTCGCTGGAGTGAATGACTCCATTTGAGGCACTTTGGAGGTTCACTTTAGGATATAGAGCATATTCCAGATAGCTTCCCCTTAGATAAGAACACTCACCTCCTGACCCTCAATGATGTTGGTACTCGAGTTTAAGTGTTTGATGGCCTCTTCGACTAATTTAGGGCAATAGTGTATGGCTAGGACCATATATTGTGGAAGCCCACTGAGCCAAAAAAATTGCGCCGAG